>JABUQX010096973.1:20000-42500 GCA_015478945.1 Trachelipus rathkii
ATTTAGTTTCTGTTTAGAGATGAGATCAACCTATTCTTGTCCATAGTAATACTTGGTTCTAAATTGGAGTTTTCTTAAATATGTCATCCACTAGGTCATATGATCTCTCTAACTTTGTTCAGGGACCCAATCTTGTTTCGCATAACAATAGGATGATCATTATAAGTGTATACGAGGCATAATCTCAAATCTTTCTCGCGAGGGACAAGTGTTATAATCACTCGGAAAAAATCTTTTGAATATATAATTATTATCTCTATCGCCTTGAATAATTTCCACAATAGGTGATATTACAAATATATCTCTGAAACATAATTGTAAGTCAATTTGATTATATAAAGATTCGCAAATCGAATAAAGGGATCTTCACAAAGACTCTTCATTAGAAAAAAATTTCATTTCATGGCGTTAGTATGGCCCGCTTAACTTGGTGTTTAACATGATCTCCTACCTTTGACTCTCAAGAGTTCTGAATAGCTCTCATTGTTGCTGTTTTCCCGTATCTTACATGGAGTGTTGTACAAGACCATCAAACTCAAGAGACTCCAACAACAGTGGAACTTAGCTGACATTTAAGATAATGTGGTAAGCTATCTGCGTTCTCGTAGATACGACAATATAGTCCATCTGGGCATTGATTATTCTATACAAGCTTTGACATTCTTTATTAAAGAGTGAGGTTAAAGCGCCTAGTGAAATTTCTTTCGCGTTTGCATTTGTAAGAATACACTTAGCTAGAACGACAGCCGATACGTACGCTCAACATATCTCGTGAACCAGATGGTACTGTTTCTGTGTCCGTGTTTATGTTTTCTCCTCTAGTCTGATCTTGCTCGTTATAACGAAGTAGAGAACCCAATATTTATCCTATTGCTCTTACTCGACTTCAAAAATGTGGTTTTGGTACTATTATTCAATCTTTCCACAAATAACATATGTGTTGTCAGTCTAGAATCGAATCATAATGTGGAACATGAGTGTCATATTTTAGCATCTTTGCTCGCTTTGATTCTCAAATGATGTCACATATAAAAGAACAACATCTCCCATGTCTTCGTTTAACTTCTGTACAATATCTGTGAGAGCAAATCGGGAAAAACTAATTTCTACGGTACTCCGTGCCAGGTCGACGTAACCTACCTAAAGTCGCAGCACCATTCATTAATGCAACAAAATGTGATTAATAGCTAAGCACTATTTATAATAGCGTGTGCGCAGAATTGTTATGCGTCCTATTTTTTTAATGTGAGTATAAAGGTAAGTCTTCTCCCTTAGCAGATACATCGCAGTTCTGTCGTTCAGTTGATCCAAACGACTAATCGCGACTTAATTATATATTATTTGTTGTTAAAGTCGCTTCGCTCTTGCTACCCACTAGAGTCTTCTTTCCTTATCATAACTCATAATCAGTTTTGTCTGCTCACTACCCTGTTGAGCATCTTTTTCTGACTCTCTATTCTGAATCTCTCAATGGATCTTTAGCACTAGTGAACTGCATGTTCTCTTCTAATTCATTATATACTAGGTATGGTTTGTTAAACAAACTCATGTAGTCCTCCTATGGTCTCTTTTGGATCTAAACATGCTTCCTAAAATAAAGCCATCACAAACATACCGTACCAAAAACGTATTCCTTTCTCTTCATATTTTATAGAATACGCTAGGCCAACGAACTCTGTGCAAATCTTACGACCAGATATCGATAAATGGAAATAGAGTAGTCCCTATTTATAGCACTCTCTTCTAATACTCATTGTTAAATCTAACTGTCATTGGTTTGTGTCTCGATTTTGTATAGTGAAGTCAAACTTTAGTCTTTACTATCTAGACTTCCTTATGTATGTTATTTTCCAATATCTCCCCATGTTCCTCTTCATTGATGTACATCTACCTATATTATCACAAGTAGCAACTACTTGACCTCACAAGTTTTAATATCTCAAATAGAGCATAGATTGTCATTCGCGCTCTAAGAGATTACCATTGTATGGTGTTATCTAATAGACTACTAGGACATCAGCATTAGGTATAGATGGTTAGTTAGCGCGTAGATTGTTCATTCACAAAGAATAGAATCCAACTTTATCTCAATCATAGGCCTTCCTTAAATTATACGCTACATCTCATGCTGCATATTCTCTCAGATTACTCTGGTTCAAGTATTGTATAATAGTTACATAAAAATTATAAATATAAACACAAACTCTCAACTACTTCTTGGGCTTCTCGAAGCGACACAAACGAGCATTACCTCTTAACTTCCAAGGTGACTTTATTTTCCAAATTTTTAATATATGCTCCATTAAAACCAGTCCTCTTATATCCGCACATCGATATAATTAACCTATATTTAATAGGATTTATGAGCAAATAAGAAGAATAATATATGCTTTACTATAAAGTACATTAAATAGCTACTGTGTGTTTTAAAAATTAATACATAGATATCAGTGAATATATATTATCAAACGTTTTAACGATTTTCTCTGATTTGGTGTAAAAATATTTCAAACTTTATTACGGCGAATATTCATGTCTCGATGGAGGACCACATTAATTTCATATTAGCTATAGAGTCTCGGCGTTATATAATAGATCTCGTCAGCACGCGGTATAGCATGGTGCCCTATACATCTCTACATTTCAGGAAAAACACAAAGATATCTCAAAATATTAAAAAAAATAGGCTTTTACGATAAATAAATATATATCTTATATAAACATTAGATATATCGGATGTATATAGTATTATCTCGTAAAAATATATACATTTCCTTCCTTTTCATCTCAAAAGATCCCCCTGAAACAATGTGTTCCAGATTAAAATATATTTATTATTAAAATAATATACTATTTTAATAAATATAAATTATATTATATTTATATATAAATATTTATATCTAGAACTTTATGATAATATAATCATATGTCCTAGTTAATAACTTATGCATATAGAATTTAAATTTCTGGTGGATTTCTTTAAAAAAAAATAATTATATTTGTGGAATAATATTTACTTCATCAGGATATTTGAAAACCTTAAGAGGCTCTCTATATAAGGCACACTAACCCATTGCACACACCCATAACATGCCGAGCCATGACTCATAAAAAAATTCATAAAAGTGATAAGTTACTATAGTATATATAATAAACATTATATATATATATATCCTATCATTATATATATATATTATATGATAATAATATATATATTATTTTAATATTGTCACTTTTAATGATTTCTCTAATGTGAATAATAATAACTCATTATATTTTAATATAATTGATGTTATATTTAAATGATATATTATTATATATAATTATATTTGCTATAATTGTATTATGAATAAATTTATTTTACATTATGAATAAAATTTATATATTCATACTTATTTAATATATTTTTATATAATTTATTATGACTATACTATATTCTTAAAAAGGTATGTTTATAATACTTAAAAACAAAAACCAAGTCGATAGTTCACATAGTTTAAGTAATAGGTGAAATACAATATAATAAGTACTTATTATACTACATTTACTATAAATATATATATACAATATATATAATTAAAATATTATATATATATATATATATATATATTATATATATATATATATATAATATATTATATATATATATTATATATATATATATATACCGGTATGTATATATTTATGATTTACCTGAGCCAGATACATAGAGAAGAGGTTGCATTATCTATCTCTTTACATATATGTTATATATATATAGATATATTATAATAGTATTATATATATAAATATATTATATATATATAATATATATATATATATATATTATATATATATATATTATATATTAATATATATATATATATTATATATATATATATAATATTATATATATATATATATAATATATATCTATATATAATATATTTATATATATATATATATATATATATATATATATATTATATATATTATATATATATATAATTATATATATATATATATATATATATATATATATATATTATATATATAAAATATAATATATATATATATATATAATATATATATATATGATATAATTATTATATATTATATATAATATAATATATATAGTATATATATAAAATATATTATAATATATTAAGATAATAATATTTATATATATATATTATAATATATATATATATATATATATATATATATATATTATAATATATACTATATATATATATATATAATATATACATATATATATAATATATATATATATATTATATATAAAGTAATAAACTCACTCTGAGCCCTCTCAAAAAATAATTTAGTATTGGAAAGATTGGTAATAATTTTTATATTCTAAAATTAATAATTAAAATTTTACGCATATTGCTATAATTGTAACTGCATATAACTTACTTTTTTTTATATTAATATTTTGTTAAATAAATTGATTTATTTTCATAATTCATTATTATTTTAATTTATTTATTAAGTATTAATATATATATATATAATATATATATATATATATATATATATTATATAATTTAATATATAATTATATAATATATATATTAATAATATATTATTATATATATATTTATATATATATAATTTATACTTATATATATGTAATTAATTATTAATATATATATATATTTATATATATTATATATATTATAATATTTATATTATATTATATATATATTAAATATTAATATTAATAATTATTTTATTTTAAGTTTATTTATATAAAAAAGGCACCATACCCACATAGTTTGCTAATGGTAGGTGTTATATATATATATATTTAGGTATAACGTGAGTCTCAGATTTTTTTTAATATAATATGCTTCATAATACTCATGATATATTATAGCTATAGATGAACGGCAGTCCTACTCAGTGTATAATCAATTATATATATATTATATATATTTATGGGCGAAAATTTATATAAATATATATGTCTAAGTATAGTATAATATTTGGTGATTATTATTTTTTTTTATTATTTTTGTAAAGTAGTACAATTTGTTTTTTTTTAACTAATAAGTGAATAATACTATATACCTTATAGTGAGTATATATAGTAAAGTATATCATATGTGTCATCTACCTCTCCAATCCTAAGATTGGGTTGGTGAGGTGCCGAAGACACTACATCGCGGAAACAGCCGAAGCAAGTAGAATTAGAAGAAACATGACGCAGACAAGTCTGAGGAAAGAAAGCCCTCCTTACCGTCCCCCGTGTATATCCTTAGGAGACTTGAGGCAGTCACAAAACGTCCATTCCTAGAGGTTGTGCACGATATTGTGACTACCTCTCCACTGTGGGTATCTTGTTAATAATAGGTTCTCCCTGGGGCAACCTGTTTCCCACGTTTGTTAGAGCCCTCACAAAAAATCCCCATTCAATCCTGTGATGCAGCTTTCATCGTCGCAAACTATGTCAACGGAAGGCCTCGGCGGGATCTTCTCAAATTCCTTCAGGCTCTCCTTGCACCTTGCAGCTGCAGGTCCACGTTTTTCTTCCGTCTCCATCCTTTCCAAATGATACCTTTTATTCCCAATGCTACCTCTCGTTTATTCTTCATTTACATCATTTCTCTAGCACTCGCGCAAACTTCACCTCTCGCACTTCGTTCCGTCTGTTTTTCATCTATGTCTTCACACCTAGCGCTCCTTTTCGATATATTATTGAGTATATAATATAGTATTATATATATAATAGTGTTAAATATATTGATTCGTACGGTGTAGTATATATATTATATACCTCCTAACCATTTCCCCTGATATATACTACGTATAGTATATATATATGAGTGAGTAATGATAAATAATATATACTGATCTACCCTACCTGTATGTGTCCCCTCCGTCGTAGCTACTCTCTGATGATTATATATATATAGTCTCTCCATACCTTAATAAAGAAATTATTTGTTAGATAGATTATTATGATGTTTAGTTTAGCAAATATATTTAATTATATTGTCTGAATTATAGATCTTTTCTATATAATATACTTTTATAGTTGGTTGGATCGTTTGTTCTTCGAGGTGGGGGTTAAGCACTCGGTTGAAGTGATTACATTACACTTCGTGGACATGCTAAAAGCAAATTCTGGGATTACTGAATCCAATCCGTTTGTTAGTCACTGTTTTTTTCTGTATTTTTTCAGTTGTTGTAAACTTTTATTTAATTTCCAAAATTTAATTTGCTTCAGTTTTTGATATTTATTTACAGAATAGTTCCATAGTCGACAGATCATCGAATGGAGAAACTTTTCTTTTCTTTTAATTATGATGCTAACCATAGTTCAGACTTTTCTTTTACCCTCCGTAATAGTGGTATTCTTTTTCGTGGTATATTACCTATTATTATATTACGGTGCATAAGTGAAAACCTCTCATACGTGAACACCCTAAAGTAACTCTCAAATATAATAAAGATTAGTACGTATGAAGGTATAGAGTGTTCCTGAGTATATGTAGAGATATGTAAGTAACCATTCTAACAGTTAGTGAAGGTGGAGTAGAATTAGTCCCCACCTCACGTCGTCCACTCGTGGTATATATAGTGAGAGGCACTCGAGAGACCCCTGAACTCAACTTTGCCATCTTTTGCTTGATGTTTATTACTAAACCTTTATAGGTTATTCCTTTAGTTTAAATAATAAATAAAATAAAAATATTTAACTTCTCAAAAATATAAAAAAATATTAAAATAAAATAAAAATAAAAATAATGATTATATATTTAAATAATTCCCATGTATACTCTTAGTAAATTGACAACAAATACAAAAAATATATCGCTATTAATCAAAATGTTAATGAAAAATATACATACAAATTACAAATTAATAAAATATCGAACCAATTTCACGGTCGACGGAGATTTTAGTTGTTAAATCAATATACCGATTTTAATTAACTGCACCAGGGCAGTTTGACATATATTAAAAATACTCGAGTTATCAGAATAGTGAAACTATTTGCATATATAGGCACACCATTTTAATTTTCATCCATCTTGCATCGACAAAAGGGCCAGAAATTGTATTGAGACACCTCTAAGAAAGATTTTTACTGTATCTCTTTCTGTTTGTTTTTATTGGCATTTGAAAGAAAATCATTGACTGATATTTTTGAATAGCAAGTAAAATCATTCTTTCAAGATTGAACACCAAGAATATTAAGCACATATGAGGTTAAGTCGCGCATTTTCGAAGAGTATAGTTGATGGGAGATGAAGGAACCGAGATTTTTGAGGCATTGAAATTAACTATGTTCTCGTTGGACCCCAATCAAAAAAGTCGAGAAAGTTCAAAGGTTAATTGATATAATGTTACCTCCAACACAGCCTCAAAGCTGAGCTTGTTTACTGGCTGGTGGTGGATTCTTGGCATAGGAGTAGATAGGTGATTAAAGTAATAGAGAACGATCATTAATGAAAAGTAAAAAAACAAAGTTGGAAATGGAACAGAATCATGAGGAACACCACCTATAATAGATTTAAAAAAGATGAATGATGGTTTTCATACAGAAGCTTGCCGTAGAAATGGACGCAGAAAGGATATCAGTGAGAAGATAGATCTCGAATGATATGATATCTCCAAGAGATTTGTGGCAAACTCTATCGATTCTTTCGAATATATCCAGCGCTACAACAAAAAGTTTCACCGAAATGCCGGAGAGCGGAGAACCGAAGACCAGAGAACTAAGAGTCAAGAGAAGGGAAAGAAGATGTCACCAGTAGAGCTCTCCATACGAAAGTCGTACTGCGATCGAAATAGTGAATTGAAGATTTAGAGATTTCGAATTCTTCTGTAAGAATATATTTAGATGTTAAAAATGTTAAATTACACTTACACAATTCTATAACTAAGGACAAATTCAAAAACTTTTATATTGATGCGTTTGTTAAAACAGATAGAGCGATAGATTAGAAGAGTTGAGAGGATTAACCTTCTCCGCACACATTGGAATAAACCCAAGCTTCCAGCAGAAAGGAAAGTTAAAAGTGAAGCTTAGACGAAATATTTTACCTAGGCAAGGTGTAAGCTCGGAATTGCAAGTTTTGAGAACTATATGAGGGATACTATGAGGGACCATTGAGCGGAAATTTCTTTTTGAGAGAAATACATTTTAAGCAACTAATGATGGAGCGGGGGTGGAATGGAGGAAATAGCTCCGGAATTGTCTAAAGTGGAATTTAGGAGGGAAATATTTGAATGAAAAATTAGTTTAGCGGAGGCAAAATGCGTAGATGTGTCTTCGTAATATGCTCATCGAAGGAATTAAGGAGGGAAGAAGCATAGTTATAATTTTTTAAATATGCAGAAAAAGCTATGTGAAAGAATCATTTCATTTTAGTCAACTGCATTCTATTTTGCAGGATTCCGGATGAAATGCTATATTCCTGAAGTCACCGTGCTGTGGTGAATACCACAAGAACAAGTAGAGACTAAACATAAATTTATTAGTTTTAGTTGAACAGGAAAAAAATTTGAAATGCTACGTATTCCATGCCAGAGAATTATCACCTCGTCGTAATGCTCAGAAAACTCCTTTCCACCGAAAGCAGTAATCATAATAAAACAAAGTTGCTACTAGCCGCATAAGTCCCGTACCAGTTAGCGCACCAAAGCGTCAAAATGTTTGTTATCCGTAGGATGGTATTTCCTGCCGGAAGATTTGAAGAGATAGGAACAAGGTGCATTTTCGTGATACAAAGGTGATCGAAAGATTAGGAGAAATATTGAAGTTTAAAAAGGTCTAGTATAGAACTCAACAACGAGGATCAAGTGATTTTCGGTACAGATATTTGATAGTCGAGTTTACCAGCTGTATCTTAGAGGAATTAGAAGGAAAGCCAGGGCGATAATGAAACAATAAAATTTGCAAAGATAATTATTACAGGAAAAAATGAAATATGAAAGAAATATGTTTTGTTTTGAGTTCAAGAGACCCAATTAGGATAGTCATTTAAAATTATGAGACAGACATAAGAACAAATTATATTTAGTAGGTGATGGCAAGAGAACCTGAACCATAAGGCTAAAATAAAGCAAATTTATTTGAAGAGTTGGCAACCAAAAACGCTCAAGTACCTGAGTACAGGAGTGAATAAGATGTGAGTCTAAAGAAAGATTATTACAGAAATTAATGCAGAGAAGAGAACAGTTGTACTAGAACCGACTATCAATTCCGTGGCTACAAATTCCCACAGGGATGGCACGGAAAAAAAAATAAATTGATGATAAATCCAAATTGATTTTTTTCACTTTATTTTTTTCATAAAAAAAATAATTTATTTTTTTCGATTTTTTGATTTTTGCTTTATAATATATATATATATATATATATATATATATATATATATATATATATATATAGTATATATATTATATTATATATATATATATATATTATATATAATATATATATAATATATATATAATATATATATATATATATATATATATAAGTATATTATATTATATATATATAATATATATTATATATAATATATAATATAATATATATATATTAATTTTTTGGTATATTTTAAGTGATTAACTTCAATAGAAATAAAAAACTTAAATAATAATCATAATAATAGGCTACTATGGTTCTAATTTCTACACTATTGTCAACAAAGGATCATGTTTTCAAACAGGTTTCTTTTATTTCTGATGCAACATTTATCCATATTACAAATAATATCAGATGTTACTATTAATTATTAATCGACCCTTATTCACCATTAAAATTATCCGATTCTCATATCGGATAATTTTTATATATATTATGAAGTTTTAATAATATATATTTTTTTTCAAATTTTCAACAAACTATTGGCATTGTTACAAATAACACTCCTTAGTGTTGCTGTTCATTGTGTTATGGACTGTAGGCCTATTGTAAGATTTTGATTACATAGATTGAATAAACACTTCAACTAATAATCCTTATAATCGACTTAAAAAAAGTTCGTCTGACAATTTTAATTTCGTCACGAATCTTGAATTAAAATTTAAAATCAAAAAATCAAAAAATCAAAAAAATCAAAAATTAATTTTTTCTCAAAAAATCAAAAAAATCACCAAACCTGCATTCTCATGACAGAGACCGTCATCTCCTAAGTGATGATGGCGGGAGGGGTAGCTGAGGGGCTTTTTTGGAAGCCGAGACCTTCCTATCATCTCCGAGGATATGTTTATACGCAATGTTTATAAATTATTCAAAAGATAGTGCAAATATGTAATTAGAATTGTGGTGTGTGAGTACTGAGGTAGTAACTTCTGTGTAGGATGAATGTGATTGAGAAGCGCGAATGGGGTGAACCATATATACTGATTGAGAGATTTTCGTTGTCCTAACTTAATTGACTAGGAGATTGCCAGCCTTCTTATGGTTTATTTTTTGTTCAGTTATTTTGTAAATTATCACAAGTGTGAATTGTGAAAATTTTTTATCAGCAACACTGTGAATCTTTACTGGAAATTTTTACTTTCAATCCTGGGTAAGAAAAGAAGTTGTTGTTGGAAGGTGATAATGTGATAATGACATATGGAATAGTTAAGTCAAAAGGTTGTATATTTTTGTGTTTACATGGAAGTATTTATTTTGTAGGCTTGTGCTGTTCCATAACTCGACCGAGTCTTACCACTAGATGAACCTAGGATTTGTGTAATTTGTTCCTCGAAGAGAAAACCTTAACGTTGTTAAGGTATGCTTAGTTTATTTTAGTAATTAAAACACTTTCTTACTAGTTATGTTAAACCTTAATTTACTATATTTTTTTTGACATAATTGACTCTTATTAGTATAAGGAAGACTTGAATGAAATATTTGCATGTATAGTTAGACTTATTTCTTATTAGAGTATATTTTTTCTTAAGTTTCCGGTCAGGGACCTTCACTCCATATCTAAATTTCGGGTCAGGGGCCCTCATCTCGTAGCTAAATTCTGGTCAAGGACCCTACCTTTTATAAACATCCGAGTATTCAACTATTACTATTTTTCACATTTTTCAAGACACTTAGGACTCATCAGTACAGTCAAGATTAGTAGAAATCAATTGATAATGCAAATGGTACATGTGCACTTGTGCTGAAATAAATGACAATTTTATAGTCTGTAATTAATAGTTTGTATAATTTTATATCGCCTATTGTGGTTAGACCTGTTACCAAAAACAATTACTATTACCCTAAAGTAGGGTTAGTGTGGTGTTTATTATATTTAACGCAGAAACATTAAGTAAAGCCTGTGAAAAGAGTGCTGAGACAATTCATGGGTTTTATAAACTAATGTGTTAACAAGTAGCCCATATATCAGGTAACAGTGAAAGAACTTGAAACACAAAAGTGCATAGTTATATGAACCTTTATAATGCAGCTATATTTTTTTGATACATATATATTATTTTTTTTATTAAGTAAAATTTAATTTAGATTTAAGTCATAATATATAGTTATATGAACCTTTATAATGCAGCTATATATATATTTTTTTTGATACATATATATTATTTTTTTTATTAAGTATAATTTAATTTAGATTTAAGTCATAATATTGTGTAGGGGTATACCCGTAACCTACCATTTTCTTGTATATGAACTCAAAAGAAAATATACCCGTAACCTACCATTTTCTTGTATATGAACTCAAAAGAAAATATACCCGTAACCTACCATTTTCTTGTATATGAACTCAAAAGAAAATATACCCGTAACCTACCATTTTCTTGTATATGAACTCAAAATAAAATATACCCGTAAACAACCATTTTCTGGTATATAAACTCAATAAAAATATACCCCAGTATTACCGCACCAAAAGATACATCTGGATTATTGTCTCAGAAAAGAGATAATAACTAGTGTGTTTTGTTTAAAGATTAAATAATATTTTAATTATTGAATGTAAAGGAGGACTTTTGTATTTATACCCAATTTATATAATTATATGTATTGTAAATATACCAGAGTTTTAAATACACCTACCACTTGTTGTTATATCCTTCATATGGTTTTGCATGTGGATACCCTGTTCTATCTTACTGGGGCCTTGCGGACATAACTGAGGGAACTTGTGGTCTCTATATTCTTACTTATTGTTGATAGATAATAGAACTATTATACCCTCTTCTTTTATTACACTGGGGTCTTGTGGACATCACTGAAGGAATTAGTTTGTTCTATATTATTACCGTCACTAAATAGGATTATCCTACTAGAACTATACTATTTTTTTTATAACCATTGGACCACCATTTGTACACTTGTTAACAATTTCTTGGTTGCTTGTGGATCTTTGGGATCTCCAACTATCTGAAAAGTACTAAGGTGTGGTTAAACACTCACATTTTACCCTTACTAATTTTATACTATTACTAAATTTACTAACCCTCTCATTCTTGCATGTGTCTGTATCTCTGGTTTCCTCTTTCTCTCTGTGTTGATTCTCTTGGAGTCATTGCCTGAGTAGTGGTGGAGGCCTGGTGCAGGTAAATTGGAAATTGCATGGCATGTGCATGTGTCTTAAAATTCTGAGAGACATTGTGTTTTTTGTGTTACCCATGTGCTGTTGAAAACAATTGAGACACAGAGGGTTGGTTTGTGAATTTGAAATTTAAAGGAAATAATAGGGAGATAACCTACATAATTTAAAATAAAGGTAAATATTCATCGCCTCTGGCTAATACACCCATCCTGAGCACCATTATATTTTTCTAATAAGCTTATTTTTTTAATTTCATGTGATTACTTGCTTGGGAGATCGTGATTGCATCTTGTTCAGCTTGTCGCATGTTTCATTTTGTCCGGTCTTTGCAGTGGTCGCAGATAAACTATCGCTTTTTCTTGCTTGACGGAAGGACTGAGGTGGCTGATCGAAAAGTGAGTATACGGCAACTACATTTTTTTTGTACGATTAGGCCTTTAGTTATTATAAATTCGCTTTCCTGTTTAACATACGTTTCTCTTTTGTCCCATTTGCATAATCACCATTAACTCATCAGTCAATGATTATCTTATTAACAATACACGATTACCCCAAAAATTAAGACCCTTAAATTGGTAGCAGAGCGTAGTTGCTGATACTGCTGCTCGTGAGGCTACCTCTTCCTTCCTATTTTGGTTTGTCGTTTTTTTTGTTGTTGTTGTTTGTTGAAATAATGGCTGATGAAAATTTAACAGGTGACGGAACACTCCCCGATACCAAAGAAGGGGAGAATGTCATCATTTTACCAAATTTAGAACAGGATCTTAACGCTCTTAGAACAGAGCTTAATGGAGATATAGAACCCATTTCTGAGTTGTTATACACAGGTGAAGGGGAAATACAACAGGTACTTCCAAACGTTTCCATCCCAGAAAATGGAATAACTAGAGAGCAATTGGCTCAACAATACTCTCTATCTAATGATCTGAAGGATCGGATGGATAGATTAACTAGAATAACAGATTCGAAATTTACCACACAGGGAGATACCCAGCATCAGAGACATTTACTATGGTTTCTCAAGGCCAGCCTACTCAACCTTCTTCGGCAGAACTACTTCCATTCCCAATTTCAGACAGAGATTGGCTAAAAGCTATCTATCGTCAGAATCAAGAAATGATAATGGCCTTGACTAAAGTGGTTTTATTACTGGAGAAGAATACTCCTAATTCTAACAGAATGATTCCTGTGGGTAAATACTCATTGGAGAACGGAGAACCGTTTCCACAATTTTTACAACGATTCGAGGAATATGCCTCAATAACCTACCCCAGAGCAACAGCTGAGGGGTGGCGAACACACCTAGGAATGTATCTGGAAGGTGACATTAAGAAGGTGTATGATGTATTAATGAAAAATAATGCGGGTTATACAATAATTAAAGCCCAACTAAACGAATGGTTTGCTGAATATTTAAGAAAGAAGGTGAAGACTCACCTAAAGAATTTTAATGAGGCAAAAATCCTCCCTCATGAAACAATACCACTTTATTCATTGAGATTGCAAGGTTTAGCAGAAATGGCTTTTCCTGGATCTGATGTCAAAAATATAAAGATGGTCAGGGAAAAATTGGTTGGCAGCCTGCCCATTGATGTACAAGAACAAGTAAATGCTTCTGCAGTGGTGTGCGAAATTGCTATGAGAGGAGTTCCACTCAATTGGGACGGATTAGTGAGACTTATAACTCAGCACTATAAAGGTCACGAACCTAGTGAGGGACAACCTATATATGTACCAACACCACAGAGTGCTGAGAATTTGCCTTCGTCTCCGGAGGTGATTGACCTCACGTCAATGCATCCATTTCCATTAACAGGTGTAAACCCTCCAATTATGACACAAGAATATTACTCTCAAAGAGGTATGACCCAACAACCACAGTCGAATTTGGGTTCAGAACAGTATGGACAGCAGTTGTACTATGGTCAAACACCAGTTTATTATGGAAACACTTATCAGGGTAACCCGAGCCCTCATATAACACGTTCTTACTCTACCCCTACATTTGCTCAGGTTGCCGCACAACCACCTATACCTCCCGCACCTATTAATGAGTTTCCAAGACCTAGTGCTCCTCCTGTTTCTCCAAGAAATAATCGTACTTTCTATGCCTCTAAACGGGGCCCACCATCTCCTAAACAAAGGAGGCAACCGGCACAACAAATAAATACTTCTATAGGTTCTAATGTACAGCAGAGACCATCACCTGCGCCTCCACAGTACCAAACGCAACAACCTTGGTGGGCAGGAAGTGATCTCTCTTGCAAGTATTGTAAGCAGCGTGGACACCTTGTTAAAGATTGTCCATCACGACCGTATTGTCACTTTTGCGGAAAAAGAGGGCACATCTTTGATGAGTGCTACCTACGAATGAATAAATGTATTCGATGTGATCAAGATGGACATGTTGTTCAGAACTGTCCACAAACCAGGCAAAAACAGCAGCAATGTGATTCTACTCCACGATGTCCCTTCTGTCAAGGGGATCATCTGGGAATGAATTGCTCGCAAAAGATACCATATTCAAAAAACGTATAAGCTCTGTGGGGAGTGGCCCACCTGCAGAGCCTCAGCTGCTGTTACAAGAAACTCCAAAACCACAAAGAGATAACAAGCGACATCCATTGAATGTAGGGTCACCGTCAATGCTTTCATCAACTGAAACTGACAATTCAGAAATAATTCCTGAATTATTGCAGGTAAATGTCCCTGTCCTTGATTATGGGATAGATTTTATAGACGATTCTCCAAAAGTACTAAATGATTCTCCTGACAGAGCATGTAATACAACTCTTAAAACAAATAACTCGAATGTTGATGTTTCGGTCAATACCGACTCTTCGTTATCTTCTCTCTAGGAACCTCAGTCAGCATTGACTCTCCATTGTCAAAAAATATACTCCAACCGGAGTCTCTAATAATAAACAAAAATCCAATAATAACTGGCCCAAAAGGCCCATTTCTTCAGCTTAGGATTACTCAATCCCTTCTAGAAGAAGCCTTGGTAATAGGTGTTATAATTGATAATTCTGCTCAAACGGAACTGTTAGAAGCTTTGGTTGATACTGGAGCATCTGTCAGTATTATCACCAATCGAACTTATAAATTATTGGATCCGTCTAAATATCCTTTGAAATCTACTATATATACAGGTCTTCGTGGCATCGGTGACGTTGTTTTTGAAGTTATTGGTGCAGTTACGATATCTCTACATCTTTCTAATAGTTATTGTACAAAGGCCAGAGATTTTGTCGTTGTGTCGGATGAAGTTGTTTCATATGTTTAAGTTATAGGTTATGATCTCTTTACGTACTGAAATATTATTCACTCTGATCTAGCTAATAAATGCGTAGTGTAAACACTCATCCATCCAGGCGTACACTTAGTCTTTGGTTCCATAGCAAAGGAATATACGCGACCCAAAAATGTCAAAGAACATGCAAGCCAAATTGGCCCACGGGGTAAACATACCTTCAAACAAATGGATTGAGGTATCGCTTTTGCAAGAAAGTTGGTTTCCAGAACCCTCTCATCCAGCTCTTTTGTTGTTCACACCTAGTGAACAGAATCACTGTTTCATGGACCATGCTGTCACTCCATATTCACCCAATACTCCGATTAAGTTACCTTGTTACAATCTAACTAATAACAATATAAAAATTAAACAAGGTTATACCTTGGGTACATTTTCTATACTTTCTATAAACCCCAATCATACCATTCCTACACATATAGTGGAATTAACACAGAAATTACAAAACACCTACAAAGAATGGACACCCGCAAACCTTTACGAGGCTTTTGACCTGGATTCCACCGATCTAACCCAAGAACAAAAAGACCAACTCATCCAATTATTGCTGAAATATCCGTCAGCACTGAGTCTGGGAGATGCAGACGTAGGATGCACTTCCATCTTAAAGCATTCTATAGAAACAATGATTGACGATCCAGTGTGTGAACCGGTTAGAAGACTGCAGGGTCCAATTCTGTACGAGGTCGAAGAAGTATGTAGAAAACTGGAAGCTGATGGCATCATTCGACAATCCTTCTCCCCTTATTCAGCACCAGTTGTTCCCATTAGAAAACCCGATGGGACCATGCGTCTTTGCATTGACTACAGAAAATTAAATTCCGTTACAAAAGGCGATTCTTTCCCTATACCTAATTTAACAGATACGCTATTTAGTCTTCAAGGTAAACAATATTTTTCAACAATCGACCTAATAAAAGGTTATTATCAAATAGAAATGGAGGACGACAGCGTAGAAAAGACTGCGTTTTCTACACCATTATCCCATTGGGAATTCTTAAGAATGCCCTTTGGCGTGAAAAATGGACCAGCTACCTTCCAGAGAGCCATGAATCTTGCACTAAGTCACATCTCTTGGAGGGAAGTTAGGGTCTATCTTGATGATGTACTAATAGTCAGTGACACTTTTGAAAAGCATTTATCCAACTTAGAAGAAGTCCTTGTGGCATTCATGGTGAACGGATTTAAATTAAAACCATCAAAAACTTATTTACTCAGAAGAAAGGTGAAATTTTTGGGACATATGATTTCAAATGAGGGCATGATACCCTTGGAGAGAAACTTACAAGGAATAAGAGATTTCCCAGTACCAAAAACAGTCCGGCAGGTCAGACAGTTCATGGGGTTAGTCAACTTTTACCGCCGACATATCCCTAATTGCTCGGTGATAGCACAACCATTGTTCGAATTATTAAAAGGTAAAAGTAATGTCAATTGGACTGAACAGTGCCAGCAGGCCTTTGATACATTAAAACAACTTCTGACTACACCACCTTTGTTAGTATATCCGGATCGCTCAGCTAATGCAGAACCACTTTTATTATATACTGATGCGTCTGGAGTAGGTGCTGGAGCCTGCCTCAGCCAGGTCCAAAAAAATGAAGAAAAGCCAATTGCCTTCATTTCTACCGTTTTTTCAAAAGCACAACGCAAATACAGTACTACAGAAAGGGAAGTAGCCGCCATACGGTGGGCTATAAGATCTCTAAAACCCTTTCTATATAAAATCAAAGTAATAATATTTACAGACCATCAACCTATTTTGTTCCTTCAGAACATGCCTTTAGTAAACCCCAGAGTCGCCAGGACTTTAGAAGAATTAAATGACCTGGATTATGAATTATGTTATTTGCCAGGCAAGGAAAATATCATCGCAGATATTCTGTCTAGATCCCATTATGAACTAAAATTGGAAGCTATGGAAACTAGTTATCTTCCAGAAATCCCAGATGGATTTAAAGAAATTTTAATGCCTGGTGGAGGAGATTCACTGTTCCAGTGTTTTTCTCACTATGAGTATGACAATATGGAACAACATTTAGAATTAAGAGTAGAAATTGTGGATGAATTGATAGCACAACGTGAAACTTATCATTTACCAACTGGTAAGAATGCAAGAGACCTACTTAAACAATTACAACTAACTAGATATCCAGGACAAATTCCCTTTATTCATAGCATTCAAGCCTATGCTAAATTGCGACAGATAAAAGTATTGGTTTATTTTAATAAAAATCACCCTTTACAGTTTGGATTTCCTGATAGCAAAAGGAGTCTGTATTTGTTTTGTCGCGGTGGTACTCACTTTAACCGCCTTATTCCAACGGAATATAAATTGCCTGAGTCAGCTACCAAGTTTTTGGAAGCATATCCCCGTCCAACTCCAATTGAACCTTCGTTATTAGCGGTCATTCATTCATTAGAACCGGAGTCTTTAAATGAGACTGAATTAGCGGACGATACTATTGATCTTGTGCGAAAACTATTTAACTCTGGTGGGGAGGAGTTGGCTGGTGAAGCAGATGGTAATAAAATACCTAACACAATTATTTCCCTGAAAAACTTTTCCATGATCATCAATACTCAAGACACTGTAGAGATATTGATGTCTCAAATCATTGATTGTCAGAAAAATGACCCCTTGTTGAGGCGTTTGAAAAGAGCCTTACAAAATAATCAACCTTTTCGAGGTCCCCTTAAACTATTTCGTTATTCTCTAAATTCCTTATCACTTTTAGATGATCAATTAATACATCGTAATCGAAATGATCATTACAATTATGTGGTATCATTTATTTTTGCAGTGCAGGTTGCTGTGATCAACCATTATGAGTTTGCCCATATAGGACAGCGAAAATTATACGCGTTATTAGAAAACCTTGTATGGCACCCCAAATTAAGAGGAATTTGTAAAGATGTTTCTATGTCGTGTCATACTTGCCAATTGGCCAAAATTTCCAACATATTTAATACTCCACCAAAAATAAAGATTAACACTAGATATCCCTTTGAATTGACAGCTGCGGATCTTATTCAATTACCAAGATCTCGTAAAGGGAATAATTACGCATTCATATTTATAGATCACTACAGCAAATGGGTGGCCGCAGTGCCAATTAAAAGTAAACATACAGCTCTAGTAACCGCTGCACTAGAAAGTATAATTCCCTATCTTCCACTAATTCCTTCTAGATTATTAACCGACAATGGTCGAGAATTTCGTGGACCTATCTTTGAAGACTTTTTACGTTCATTGGACATATATCATGTGTACACTACACCCTATAACCCTTCATCAAATGGTATTGTTGAGCGAGTCAACCGAACATTGTTACAATATTTGCGAGTTTCTTTACAAGATCCTGCAGAATGGGATTCCCTTTTACCCCATGTAATTCTAACCTATAATCATTCAAAACACTCTGAAACTGGTAAAACTCCAGCCGAAGTATTATATCGGGAGGCTCATGACACCCGTCCAAAGTTACCTTGGACAAGATTTTCGCAATATTGGGATGAAGGTCATAGAAATTTTCAACCATATGTTATCGATCAACTGGTAGCATTAAAAATCCGCTTACCAGGGGATCTTACTATCAATAAGTTCAAAGAAAGGTACCAAGGTCCTTTAAGAGTAATCCATGTCAATTCTAATGACGTAACATACGTGGTGGAAGCGATGGACACTGAACGGAAATACCGAGTGCATCATCGTCAATTGAAACGATGGATTTCACCTCCCTTGTATTTACAAAGAACACCTATATTTATAAAATTATTAACTAAACCTATAGTTTTGGAGGTAGACCCTTCGGAAGAAGTCGCTGATGAATCAATCACAGCCTCTCCAGACACGATCCCAACTACACAAGCAATAAATTTTGACGATGACTCAGAGGATGATAATGACTTTTTGGGTTTTCCAGATATCCCGAGTCCGGATCTTTTTAATGATGTGGTTTATCATTTAAATCAAAGCGTACTAATAGCTAATTCATTAAACCAATATTTAGACGAAAATGACCATGATGGACATCCTCAAGTGGATCAGCTGGATGATAGTGTTAGGATCAGTCATGATCAGATGAGTGATATATCATCTTATTATTTGGGAAACTTATTCATTACTCCCGAACAACTTACACTTAGTCCATCCTTGATAGAGAATTCTCCAAATGTGCAGAGTTAATCCACACTCCTTCTTACATATCTTATACCCCTTTAATTATAACAGATAACAGAGAAGTACCTCCGGTACCCAGACAAATAAGGAGGTTTTCTTTGGAAGACGGTGTGTCAAGAGACAGTATTACAGATCTCCCTTGTGAAACAAATGTTGAGAGTGTCTATCCTCCATTAAAATTCTTAGAAACTGTTACTACTCCATCGCCGAGAACTGAATTGCCTAAATTAATATTTTCCCCCAGTTGTGATGAAGATTCGGAACCATCCACTCTTACCGAACAGACAATTAAAGAATTTTTAGAATGGGAAAAATCTCCTGTAGCCATTCCAGAAGTAGCACGAACTACTTTTAGTAGTAAAAAGAAAGTAGTGCACTGGGCACCTGAAGCGATGGCTTTGCCAATTCCTGCTAGTGGACATGATCAAACTATAGAAGAAATTGATTTTTCGGAACCAGTTGCTGCTCGTACTCGAAAGAGATCAACTGCAATAGAACTAAGTGAACCTTGGGTACAGACCCGCATCCTGGAAAGGCGTAGGAGGACCAATCAAGATGGTGAAGTAACCATAGATAGCCATCAAATAGGTCGATAAATTTATATATATATTGATAGTATTACGGAAACTGCTTAAATTGTATTGGTTAGATTAGGTAATTTTATGTGTGTTTTTTTGTAAATTTATATTTTTTATAAATATACCCTTTGTTTTTGTCTTTATATTTTTATTTCTGTAAATTTTTTATGAATAGTATTAAGCAGAATAAATAAATACTTAAATATTTTACATAAGAGTAAAACAGAGGAAAGTATCAACGATGTGGAGGAATATCTAATGGCGCGAAGGACGAAAATATACAGAATGAAGACACAAAATTACTATGTGTACATTAACTATGTGTACATTAACTATGTGTACATTACTATGTGAATTACTATGTGTACATTAACTATGTGAACATCAACTATGTGTGCATTACATTACTTGTGAACATAACTATGTGTGCATTTTCATTACTATGTGGAAATCAACTATGTGTGCATAACCATTATATGTGAATCAGCAATTACTGTGTGAGCTTAACTTAATACTGTGTGCATCACTGGTTTTAATACTTTCCTTTACATTCAGAAAAATCTACTTTAAAAATAGGAGAAAAACTCTGGAGATTAATAAATAAAATTAACCTTGTGAAAATTGTACAATCTTTGTTGTGTTGAAGGTTTTGTGTTTTTGTTGTTTGGTTCGATGTGATTCTCGTTTTTGGTTGTTTTGTTCATTGTTTGTTAGATGATGTTGGCCACTCCCTTTATCCGTCATGTTACGACGGGTGGGGAGGAACATGTAGAGATTTTCTGTTGTCCAACTTAATGCTAGGATATTTGCCAGCGTTCTTATTGTTTATTTTTTGTTTCAGTTATTCTTGTAAATTATAGTTACTACCCGATGGTCTTATGTGTATCAGCAACACTGTGAATCTTTACTGGAAATTTTTACTTTCAATCCTGGGTAAGAAAAGAAGTTGTTGTTGGAAGGTGATAATGTGATAATGACGTATGGAATAGGTGAAGTCAAAAGGTTGTATATTTTTGTGTTTACATGGAAGTATTTATTTTGTAGGCTTGTGCTGTTCCATAACTCGACCGAGTCTTACCACTAGATGAACCTAGGATTTGTGTAATTTGTTCCTCGAAGAGAAAACCTTAACGTTGTTAAGGTATGCTTAGTTTATTTTAGTAATTAAAACACTTTCTTACTAGTTATGTTAAACCTTAATTTACTATATTTTTTTTATAATTGACTCTTATTAGTATAAGGAAAACTTGAATAGACAATTTGCATGTATAGTTAGACTTATTTCTTATTAGAGTATATTTTTTACTTAGGTTTCCGGTCAGGGACCTTCACTCCATATCTAAATTTCGGGTCAGGGGCCCTCATCTCGTAGCTAAATTCTGGTCAAGGACCCTACCTCTTATAAACATCCAAGTGTTCAACTATTACCATTTTTCACATTTTTCAAGACACTTGGGACTCATCAGTACAACCAAGATTAGTAGAAATCAACTTATAATGCAAATGGTACATGTGTACCTGTGCTGAAATGACAATTCTATAGTCTGTAATTAATAGTTTGTATAATTTTATATCGCCTATTGTGGTTAGACCTGTTAACCAAAAACAAGTACTATTTACCAAAGTAGGGTTAGTGTAGGTGTTTATCATATTCACGCAGAAAATTAAATAAAGCTGTGAATAAGAGTGCTGAGACATCATGGGTTTTATAAACTATGTGTTAAACAAGTAGCCATATATCAGGTAACGTGAAAGAACTTGAACCATAAAGGTGCATAGTTATGTGAACTTTTGTAAATGCAGCTCTACTTTTTTTTTTGAATATACTATATATATATAATATATATATATATATATATATATATAATATATATATATATATATATATTATATAATATGATATAT
>JABUQX010096974.1:0-12771 GCA_015478945.1 Trachelipus rathkii
GTTATGCATTATTATTGTAGTAAATTTAGGATTTCTAATTTGTAAATTACAACTTCTATGAGCAGGTCCTCTATATTCTCCTGTTAAATGATTATGGTCTCTTACTTTAAAATCTGAGGGTGTATATTCATTTTTACATACATAGCAATGATTAGCATTTTCATGATTCATTTCCTCTTCCGAAGTTAAATTCATTGGTTTGTTCATTTTCAGTAATTTATAAATTCTTCTTTTTGATTCTGAATTTATTAACATTGCTAAAATGTTGTTTTCAAGTTCAAAAAAAGTTCAGTTAAATTCAAGTAAATTTGTGTTCAAGACATTTGGTATACCAACATGAATCAACTGTTTGGCTGATGCTTCTGCAAATTAATGGTATAAGATTCTTTAGGATTTGGCTGACTCGTTTGTATCTTTTGTAAGGTGCTTTCAAAATCTGCATATATAACAAATGGATGTCTGAATTGTTTATTATACAGTTTAAATTGAGCTTGACCTTCTGATAATTCCATTCTTACTGGTTTATGGATACTACATTCTGGTAGATGATTATCTAATAATTTTTTTATAAAAGCTATGCAAACAGAATAGACATGGATAAGTATTTTCTTCATGCAAAGATAAAAGTAGGAGTTTTACTTCATAATTAAAATTGAAAGATATATTTTCAGTCATTTAGTATTGAAAGTAGATGAACATGTTTTAGTTTCTTCACTTTTGTAAATTCTAATGGATAGAATTTTCTTTTTCATCAAGTCCAAATACGTTAACTGACACATCGTTTTGGTTCTTCAAATTTAATAATCTTTTTTAATTAACCTGAAAATTCTATCAATTCCAATTATAATTTTTAGAAACTTCTTTTATTCCTGCGATAATCTATGTGGATTGTCTTCATCTAAACAATCAATCTTGCAGTACAGCATATTTGAATAAATGATTTTGTATTTTGATATTATCAATTTTTTAAATTTGGATTTTATATTTGAACAGGATTTTAAATTTGAATTTGGTATTTGATATTTGCCTATTTTATATTTGAATTTGCACTTATGATCCATCCTGATCCTTCTCCTGTAAATTTACATATTTTTTTCTTCAATTTTCATATCACGAATTTAAATATCTTTTATTTGAGAATTATTTTGTTATAAACTTGCCATGGAACCGCTATTAAACCAATTTTGAATCGTTTGTTTTCTTCCATCAGGTAAATATTATAAATTAACAAAAATAGACTTAAATTTAAATTTTTTCCCAATTTTCATATTATGTTGATTTTCTGAAATATACTTATCATATATTAATATACATCCTTGGATCAATGATTTTTATATTGGTATAACAATATGCTTTAAAATTACCTTGAATTCCTTCTCGATAATTTTTATAATCACATTGCATTGAATTTTTTTGATGAATCTTACTTTTCTCGTGAATTTTAAAGTTTAGAACGCTTTTATTACACATTGAGGCATAATTCTTTTTACATCAAAATAATTCAAATTAAGTAACGATTGATTTGTATTTTTCATATGTTTATACCTTTTCTTACATGAATTTTAAAAATTTTTAATTTTGTGTTACAGATCTTATATTATATTTTATTATAGATTTTTTTTAATTTAAGTCAATTTTTGGATTTGCTCATTACCTAAATCTTACCATCTTATTATAGATTTTTTATATCGCATTTAGATTTTCGTTATTCTTGAATCTCATAATTTTTTTCAGTTTTGGATTTTAAATAGTGATTTTATTTCTTCTAATTCTTTTTATTCTTCTTGAAAAACGTTCTTTATATAAAATAAAGAAAGTAGAGTAACAATTTGATTATCCATTTCCTGCCGAAAAAAAAATATAATTAAAAATTTTTTTGTAAGGTGGACTTTCTTTTTTTTGTCATTTTTTAATTTACCTTATTTATTATAGAAGAAATAAAAATATTATATTTTCTTAAAACTCAACGAGGTTCTTCAATTTTGCTCTCATGTAAATTTTCTCTATCTTAATATTTTTAAAATTACTCATTATAATATAATATATATTAAATAATATCAAATTCGAATTCATCGTACTCGAAAACCTATATATCAATATCTCACTTTCTTTCTATGCTTAAATCGCAGCCAAAATATCTTAAGCATTTTAAATTTATTAAAATATGAGGAATAATTGAACACCCGGGATTTTTATAAAAAAAATTTATGAACTTCTGACGATTCAAAAATAAAAGTTCCTAAAGGTCAAAACATTTGTGGTAAATATTTAAATGAAACTTGGTATGTGATATTATTTTAACGAAACCTATAACTTTGATTTCTTGTAAATTTTACCTAATTTCATTATTTTTCAAGTTATTATTATTATTATTATTATTATTATTATTATTATTAATTATTCATTATTATTATTATTATTATTATTATTATTATTATTATTATTACTATTCTTATTATTATTATATTATTATTATTATTATTATATTATTATTATATCTATTATCTATTATTATTATTATTATTATTATTATTATTATATTATTGAAAGCAAAGCGAGATCGTCTGTTTTCCACTCTGGAGTGGAAAAATTTCTTACAACACATCTTTTAAAAAACCTCTCTCCATCCTCCATCAAGATTTGAACAGAAACTTTATTTCTCTAATCCAAGCCGTATCCACTCGCTATAGAGGCCTAAGAAACAATGCTTGGAACTCTACTGCTTTTCAAATATTCTATTTAAAAATTTTTTTTTAAAATAGCTCCTTTTAATATCTATTTAAAAACGAGTAAAACACATAGAATAAAAGTAATTATATTAGATATATAAAAAAATTTTCTATAACAAATTTCTACAGGGTGGTTATTTATTAATGTATTCAAATTTATTTATTAATGTATTTAATGAAAAACTCTTACATGAAAAGTAAAATTATAAATCTTTAATTCTCTCGATAAAACTCGTTCATAAAATTTTATGCAACTATAGAAATATACTGCTCCAGAGACCAAAGCGAACGGAGCATCTGGTGCAATATAATGAAATGTCGTCAAGACCATATTTATTCTATCCACCCGGAACTCGCTCGCTTCAGGTTTTCCTGAAAGGGGTTTGCTCAGGTAATCCTTCAGTTTTTCAGGGGTGGTCTCATAGCCAATTCGAGTGAAATGAGGGGGTGTTCTCGTAGCCCCGTTTTGTATACTACTTATATATATATATATCTTCGTTGATTAAAATCTTCTTTCAATTTCATTCACTTAAACAAACCTTTGCAAGTAGTAAAGGAAACGGTTAGCGAAGCGTATTCCAGGACATCTCCGAGTGATACGAAGGAGTGTTCCTCTAGCTCTTCGAGTGCAATGAGGGGTTGTTCCCGTAGCCCCCGTTTTGTATACTACTTATATCATATGGAGTTATTCTTTTCAATCTGTGAGTCCTTCCGTAGAGAAAGTAGTTAGTTATCATAGGCTACATTAAGTTGGTTATACAATATACAGTTAGTTACTTCTGTCTTCTACGAAAAATTAATTATATATACTAATATATATATATATATATATATATATATAATGTATATATATGTATTCGTTGTGCCACTCTAGTGGCACTAGTCACTCTGGTGGTCACCAATATGAAGGTAGTAAGTGAGTTGACTTGAGAACCACCTTCAATAGAGGGATGTTTGATGTTGAGACTGAGCATAGTCGCGATGAATTGGCGTTTCGTCCCGGGGGGCTGCTTTGGACTCTTCAGTGGTGGTCACAGCCCCCTTCCACCAGACGCCACAATCCCCCCAGTGACAATGCCGCGAGCACACCCCGCTCTGCGCACCTGGAAGGACGTTGGTCAGCTGTCAGATGAGAGCCAGGTGTGTACACATTAAAGCCACTGAGAAGGCTTCGACCATTCTGTACTCTTACGTGCAGTTGTCTGCACCGTGCAGTGAGACAGCACAGTAGCAGGCGTTTTACAGGATGACGAACAGAGCAGCGCCAGCAGAAGAAACTTGAATGATGGGTGTTCATTGATTGCTTTGCTGGTGTTCGTCGTGCACTCCATGGCACATCGTCACTCTGGTGGTCCATCCAATATGAAGGGTAGTGAGTTGACTTGAGAACCAACCTTCAATAGAGAGGGATGTTTATGTTTGAGACTGAGCATTGGTCTCGATGAATGGCGTTTTCGCGTCCGCAGGGGGCTGCTTTGGGACTCTTCAGTGGTTGGTCGCAGCCCCCTTCCCACCAAGACGCCACATATATATATATATATATATTATATATATATAATATACTATATATATAATATATATTATATATTATATATATAATATATATATATATATATATATATATATATATATATATTAGTTATATATATATATATTATATATATATAGTAGTACTATAATGTATGCTTATTGGAGGTAATTTGATGTTATTATATATATATATTTATATATATATATTATTTATATATATATATAATATATTATATATATATTTATTATATTATAATATATATATACTAATTATATTATTAAAATATAATAATTAACAGAAATGTTTACATGTTTACTTACTACTTCTGAAATCGCCGTTGCCGTCTTGCATTTTGTGATGCAAATGTATTAATAACCTCTCTGATGTCAATCTTGTTTTGCAATGTTGCCATTCTACCTTAAAATTACCAAGTCCACTTAATCTTTCCAATTTTAACTTGAAAATGTTCGCGCTGTTGCACAGTTACAGGTAAGCTGCAGTACAGATAAAACGCGTGGCAGAACATCTGTATACTGATGCAATGTGTGTTGTCAATGATAATAAATCTGCCAAATTCTCTTATAATGTTCTTGATCTAATGTCTTTCATAAGTCACTCGAAAAGCTTTGAATTTCAGAAGGAAAGTTTTCTGTGAGATCTTCTCTATATTCGTATAACAAAATTTCAGTTTTTTTTTTCTGAAATTCTTTATTTGTTGATGTTGAAAGAAATTCTGGAGTCAGCGTTATAAAGAGACTAGGCAAATGGTCCATAGTTTCTCATCTTTTTTTTAATTGGACAGTAAATTGTGCTGCCAATGGTTCGGTAAAATCAGCAGTTTTGATAATACTCAACCGTCTACTAAATCGGCTCCCATCTGAACTAACTCATCAAAATGACGTTTAGTTTCTAACGACTCTATGATCTGAAAAAAAATTGGCATCAAACACAACATTGTTTGGGAACAGGCAGAAGCAGTTTCATAGTATCTTCAAAATTATCTCTTAAATGTGAAAGGTTATTAATAGCGTTATGAAGTGCAGTTGTTGCTTTTGATTGATCAGCGTTACTGTTTTGGAGAAATTTAGAAACCAAGTTAAGAGATTCTAGTATTAATTAATGTATGAAAAACGACCTGGAAAACAAATTCAACATTTCCCTTTTATTATATCGTCTTCTATTCCACTAGCTGATAAAATAAACACTAAATTAACTGTTTTGATATAATTTTTCTTCACAATTCAAAACCAAAGAAACAACAAAATCATCAAATCTTACAAGAAACTGGACATCAATAATTAACGCTGAAACCTTTTGAATGACGTTTGTTAATATGTTCACTCGGACTCGTTGCAACAACTGGCAGAAACTTTCTGCACTTAATTCATTGAACCTTAATGGCAGACGTACGATTATTTAGTTTATATATATATATATATATATATAATATATATATATATATAGATATATATATATATATAATATAATATATATATATATTATATATCATCACTATATATTATATATATATATATATATATATATCCTATATATATATATATATTATATTATACTAGTATATATATATATATAATAATTAATATATATATATATAATATATATAAATATTTATAGGTATATATATATATATATATATTATATATATACATATATAATAGTATTATCATATAATATATATATATATATATAATATATATATATATTGGTTATTCGACATCTTGAACCCTGGGAAACTGGGAAAGCCACGGGCACGGGCCCCCCATGCAACCGAGCCCTCCCGCCATTGCAGGCCTTGCGGTCCGTAAGTTACGCCACGCTTATCGCCCTCCTATACTATTAGTTGAAACTCGTCGCAGTCAGAAAATCCACCTAGTGTTTCATGGACCAGGCGACGGACCTGCACTATGGCGATATCGTCAGTGTAGGTTTCATCCCTTAGCCCAGGTGGGGCCACAACCATACCCCTCTCACAAAACCACGCCTTCACTCCTATTATCACCTTTATTCCGCTTCTGCCAAACTCACATTTCTCTCCCCCAGACATTTCTTTACTGACTCAATCGAGTTATTCTTCGGTCTTCCGGCCGGTCGATTCCCAACCACTCACCCTTATACATCCGCTTAACCACCGCTATCATTCATCCTTATATTTATTATAGGAAAAATATAAAATACAAATATAATTTCCCTAAAATCATCGTTAGTTCCTCCTTTTGAATAAGACGAGTATCACTTAAAATTTTCTTTACCTCTTGTTTTTGCTTTTGAACCTTAGAATTGATGTTTAAGAACTGTTTTGTACTAACCGACTAGCTCTAAAATATAACAGTATTCCGGAATCCTCGCGCACTTGAAACCTATAAACTCCATCCCTCATTATCTTTATATGTTTAAGTAGACCATATATTCAACATTTAACAATTGAAATGTATTTTTCGAATCCGTAGATTTTTTTCTAGAATTCTGGAAAAATTCTGGAATGAAATAAAGTTTTTTTTTTTTTTGCGAATTTAGAAAAAATTTTCACTTTTCATATGTAAAATAATTAGATTCGAAAAGTTGTCAGAACAAATTTTTATTTACCTAACAGTCATTTAAAAATTATATCAAATTTTCAATTTTTTCATGTTATTTATTATTAATTATTATTATTATTATTATTATTATTATTATTATTATTATTATTATTATTTATTATTATTATTATTATTCCAATCGATCCTATGTGTTGGTGTGTTCTTTGCTGTTTAGTCCACTTTGAGTGGACTGTTTTTCTTCTTGTCATTCTTTTCTGTTTAGTCCACTTTGAGTGGACTGTTTTTCTTCTTCTTGTCATTCTTTGCTCTTAATTAAATTTCATATATCATTATTTAAAAAACTTGATCCTGTCTGGGATTGAACCAGAAACTTTATTCTCAAATTGAACGCTCTATCCACTCGCTGTTGGGGCGGATGGCCCACGCAGCTAGAACGATGTGTGGATGCCATCTGAGAGGTGTGTGCGGTTTAGGTGGACTTTGCTGCGAGGCTGGTCCGCATCTGGTGCTTTAGCAAGAATATGTCGCTAGTTTTCTTTTATATGAGATTCAGTGTGGGATGTTTTTGTTTATTTAAAATAGGCTATATCGGGTGTCCTTTGTAGAGTGTTATTTCACTTGTGTTGAAGAGGCGTGATGTAAATAATAGATGCATAGTATTTGTTAGAGGCTATTCAGTATGATGTAACTTATATTGCGTGTTAATTATCGTTTGATATTTGATAGATAGGCGTACTACTATCAGAACATTTCTTACAGGGTGGCCTCTGCGTTGCTATTGGCATTACTGTCATGTAGTAGTTGCCTCATAATCTTGTCTTAATCTAAGATGAATCTTTTTTTTCGATAATGAAGGTAAATAATTTTCCATACAGGGATAAAACTTAACAGAGTCTTGTTTGGATTCTCGTCTATAGTAAAACTTTGTGCTGATATAACGACTGTATGTTAAGACTAGTATCCATAAGCTGCGACTTCAGTCAGACGCAAACGACGCGAGCACCTGTATACCGAGAAATACAAATCGTAAAAATGTTTTTCTCAAGTAAGCTAACGTAGCCCTTAAAATAAATATAATTTGTAAAGTCGTCAAGAACCATATTTATTCTATCAACGCGGAGCTGAGCGAGTTCGCGGGTTTTTCCTGAAAGGGGTTTTGCTCCAGGAATCCTCCGAGTTTTTCGATGGAGGGGCTCGTAACAAAATTAAAAATATATCACATCTTTCGTTGATCTAAAATATTTTTAATTCCATTCCCTTATAACAAACCTTTAATAAGTAGTAGGGGAACGGGAAGCGAAGCGTCCTTCCAGGACCTTCTCCGCAGCGAAATGAGGGGGTGGTGTGGTAGCTCCTTCGAGTGAAATGAGGGAGTGTTCCGTAGCCCCGTTTTGTATACTACTTATCTTATGAGTATATTCTTTCAACTACTATATATTTTCATGGAGTTAGTTTATGTTATCATAGCTACATTAAAGTGGTTATACATATACAGTTAGTTTACTTCCTGTCTTTCTACGAAAAATTCATACTATATTATATATATATATATATATATATAATATTATAGTATATACTAATATACGGTATATATATTATATATATATATATATATAATATAATATAGTATACTTTAATAATAATATATATTATATATATTATATATATATTATTAGTTATGAAGGTAGTAAGTGCAGTTGACCTTGAGACCACCTTCAATAGAGGGATGTTTGGATGTTGAGACTCGAGCAATGTCGCGATGAATTGGCGTTTCGTCCCGGGGGGCTGCTTTGGATTCATCGGTGGTGGAGCCTCCTGCACCAAACGCCACAGAACTCCCCCCAGTGACAATTCCGCGAGCACACCCCGCTCTGCGCACCTGGAAGGACGTTGGTCAGCTGTCCAGATGAGAGCCAGGTGTGCACACATTAAAGCCACAGAGAGAAGGCTTGCGATCTATCTGACTCTTACGTGCAGTTGGTCTGCAACTGCAGTGAGAAGCACAGTACAGGCGTTACAGGATGACCGAACAGAAGCAGCGCCCAGCAGAAGAAACTTGAATTGATGGGTGTATGATTGCTTGCTAGGGTGTTCGTTTCGTGCACTCATTGGCATCATGTCACTCTTGGTGGTCACCATATGAAGGGTAGTAAGTGAGTTGACTGGAGAGACCACCTTCAATAGAGGGATGTTTGACGTTGAGACTGAGCATTTGTCGCAATGAATTGGCGTTTCGTCCCGGTGGGCTGCTTTGGACTCTTCAGTGGTGGTCGCAGCCCCCCTTCCACCAACGCCACAATATAATATATATAATTATATATATATATAATAATATAATATATATATATTATATATATATATATAATATATATATATATATAGTTATACTATATTATAATATATATATATATATATATATATATATTATCTTATTATATATATATATAGTAATGTATGCTTATTGGAGGTAATTTGTATATAATATATATATATATATATATATATATATATATATATATAATATATATATTATTATATATATACTATATATATATAATATATATATAATATATATATATATAATTTATATATTATAAATAGTAAATAATTAACAGAAATGTTTACATGTTTACTTACTACTTCTGAAATCGCCGTTGCCGTCTTGCATTTTGTGATGCAAATGTATTAATAACCTCTCTGATGTCAATTTGTTTTGCAATGTTGCATTCTACACTTAAAATACCAAGTCCACTTAATCTCTCCTGTGACATTGTAGAACGTAAGTAATTTTTTATCAATTTTAACTTGGAAAATGTCCGCGGCTGTTGCCACAGTTACAGGTAAAGTCAAGTACAGATAAAACGCGGTGCAAACATCTGGTATACTTGATGCAATGATGTAGTTGTCAATGAATAATAAATCTGCCAAATCTCTTATTAATGTTCTTGATCTAATGTCTTTCATAAGTCACTCGAAAGCTTTGAATTTCAGAAGGAAAGTTTTCTGTGAGATCTTCTCTATATTCGTATAACAAAATTTCAGTTTTTTTTTTCTGAAATTCTTTATTTGTTGATGTTGAAAGAAATTCTGGAGTCAGCGTTATAAAGAGACTAGGCAAATGGTCCATAGTTTCACATCTTTTTTTTAATTGGACAGTAATTGTGCTCAATGTTCGGTAAAATACAGCAGTTTGATAATACCTCAACGGATCTACTAAACGCTCATCCTGAACTAACTCATCAAAATGACGTTTAGTTCTACGAACTCTATGATCTGAAAAAAATGGCATCAACACAACATTGTTGGGGAACAGCAGAAGCAGTTTCATAGTATCTTCAAAATTATCTCTTAAATGTGAAAGGTTATTAATAGCGTTAATGAGTGCAGTGTTGCTTTTTGATTAGATCAGCGTACTGTTTTGGGGAGAAATTTAGGAAACCGAAGTAAGAGATTTCTAGTCATTAATTAGATGTTATGAAAAACGACTGAAAAGCAACGAGTTTGCAACCATTTTCATGTGTTTTTTTTTCAATCCATTTGCCTTTGCTCTTTCATCGAGTTTTGTAGATTGCAGAACCAGTTTGGATAAAACTCTCATTATAAAAGAAACAACAAAATCATCAAATCTTACAAGAAACTGGACATCAATAATTAACGCTGAAACCTTTTGAATGACGTTTGTTAATATGTTCACTCGGACTCGTTGCAACAACTGGCAGAAACTTTCTGCACTTAATTCATTGAACCTTAATGGCAGACGTACGATTATTTAGTTTATATATATATATATATATATAATATATATATTATATAATATATATTAGACACTTGACTATATAATATATATATATATAATATTTAAATATTATACTTATATATGTATATATATAATTTATTAGTATATATATATATATATTATATATATATATATATAATATATATATATATATATATGATATATATATAGTAGTATATATATCATATAATATATATATATAATATATAATATAATATATATATATATATGATATATTGTTATTCGACACTTGACCACTGGAAACTGAAACCACGGGCACGGGCCCCACATGCACCGAGCCCTCCCGCATTGCAGGCCTTGCGGTCCCGTAAGTTACGCCACTGCTTATCGCCCTCTCTATACCTATTAGTGAGAACTCGTCGCAGTCAGAAAATCCACCCTAGTGTTTCATGGGACCGCGACGGACCCTCACTATGGCATATCGTCAGTGTAGGTTTCATCCCTTAGCCCAGGTGGGCCACAACCATACCCCCTCACAAAACCCAGCCATTCGCTCCTATTATGCACCTTTATTCTCGCTTCTGCCAAACTCACATTTCTCTCCCCCAGACATTTCTTTACTGACTCAATCGAGTTATTCTTCGGTCTCCCGGCCGGTCGATTCCCAACACACTCACCACTATACATCCGCTTAACCAACCGACTATCATCCATTCTTTCCACATGTAAGAATTCAGCAGTAATAATGTTGGCGGATAAGAGCAGATCAGCAGTTTTGCAGTGGTCTTTGAAACTTTCACTTCAAATTTTTTTTTGACATGATCAGAGCATTGTATAAGGTCAATATTTTTTGTTTGAATAATGTTAGCCACTGGTTCAATTAAAGCAAAAAATTTGGCTATTACGGAAGAGATGATAATGAAATTGGGTCTTGTTGCCGAACAGTATAATAGAAAAGCTGTTTTTCTTGTTCCCTTCCTTTGACAATTTCTAACACTTCAACGATATTTATGATATTTGTATGGAAAAATAGCAATACTATATTTTTGAGTCCAACGGGTTTCCCCAAGTTTAGGGAAGTTGGGAATGTATTTTCTTCTTTTCCACTGTGAAAAAGTTTGTCTTTTATAGTGGCAATAGTATTTCGAATTTCCGGAATAATGTTTAGGTCATTAATGACCAAATTAACCGATAGCTTACACAGTGAAATATAATCCTTTTTTAATTTAGCCTCCCATTAAATACCGTCTTCTTCATTATTGCTGAGCAACCGTCGTACCCTGACGCAACTCATAGACACGGATCCAAACCTTTTTTTTCTAAAAACAAATCAATCGTTTTGGCAATGGTTTTACATCCATCCCTTCAAGAACTTCAAAACCCAGTATTCCTCTCGAACAGTCATTTTTTCAAGATCGAAAAATCTTAATCCTATAGATAATAATTGTACATTGCCTGAGAAATCCGCAGTTTCATCGGCCAATATGGAACAGACAATTTTTTTTTTTGCATCTGCGACAATCATTTTTTTTTTTTTTTTTACGATAACACACAAATTGATAAGTTCATTTTGAATCGTCGGAGACGTCCAGACAGCATTCATTTTGAATCATCGGAGACGTCCAGACGGCATTCTTCTGTCCTTGAATATGTATTCAGTTCCACATCACACTTTCCTATTCGAAGTTTTAATTAGGTCTTCAAAAAATTTCCTCATGCAGGGCCTCCTACCTCTAAAGGTAGTCAATGGGTACGCAGAAAATTATGGGTCTCAAAATTGCTGTGATATTTCTTTTAATTTCTGCAATTGTTTTTTTTGATTTGCTATTTGCAGCTGAATATCAACGGGTAACGGGCCTTCCCGTGATTGATTAGCGCTTGGCAGCCGCAAATGCACGACATAAAAGAGTTATAGCGGAGAATACTGTCAGGAGAAGAAGCTAGCTGTATAAAAGCACAGAGCTAGTTGACTTCAAACCAACATAATAACGAAAACATATTAAAACTCTTTAGAAAAAACGTGTTCATAATACGTTATAATTAGTACTTCATTATCTTCGTTGATTATCTTTTCAGTTTTTTCCTAATAAATCCTTAAAGTCGTCTGGCAAATAATAAAAGTATTTTTTTCTTCGCCACAGATTTAAGGGGGGCAAGCTGCCCCCTACATAGGCCAATATATATATATATATATAT
>JABUQX010096975.1:0-27500 GCA_015478945.1 Trachelipus rathkii
GAGAGAGAGAGAATCGAAAGGGATGAGAGGAGCACTCATGACAGGTCACTCTCTCCTATAATACAGTTATGACTCTTGTAAGCTTCTTAGTTAGCACTTGGTTGGTGGTCAGCTTGCTCTACTGATCTCTGACCTATGTTATTACATACTTCAACTCAGAGGACTGTCCCTCTACTCACTTATCAATTAATACCTTACTCTTATCTCACGGTTTAAATCTTCATAGCCTCAATCTTCTTTTTTACAAATCATCCACTGCTCAAAATCTCTCTATCCATATAAATCCTCTATCAAACTCTCTACAGATTCTCAACACAACAGACTAAAATCAATATCCGCATTATTAATTTGGTATATCATGGACACCTCACTCCAACTCATTCCATTTCTACCATCATTATCTAATCAACCATTTCCGCCATACTTACCCAATCCATAAATTATTGAGAATTTCTTTACATTAACAATCCCATAAACCTATGTCAAATTAGAAATATACCAAAGGATGAGACATAACACTAAAACTACAGTTCTCAACTTAATACCGCTATATTAATCTCAAAACATGATCACTATTTATAGACACCAAATTTATAGTATTATCTTATTACAATACTCTAACGCTTCTACTATAGTACATACATACTTTTTGATTTCTCAATCAGAAGCTTATATACGACCAAATCACTATCCATATAACATCTAACTAACTTTACTATAGCACATAATAAAAGCTATATCCCTTATAAATTAACTTGATTATAACGGTCCTGTTTAATAAATAAATCCATTAATAAACAACAATTTATTTAATTCTTCTCTCACCCTCTATTTTTCATTTCAAATCATTTTGATTTCAATTGTAAACAGATTATATTCCACACTAATTACCTTCATATATACACACTCCTTAAACGCACCTTGTATTCTTCACTCAATCAGTCTTATCATTCCACTCGAAGTTCGCACACTCTCATCGACCAGAGAATATCTTCTAGCATATTAGAAACCGGCTTTCGCAATACAGCGCACCAATCAATAAAAACTTATATCCCCCTATAATTCTAAGTTCCCACTTTATCGAAAACTCCCTATTACTCGCCCTATAAATAGACCACCAGTGGTTATACTATTAAAGATCTGTGCTAGATCAGGCTACACGAGAGTACTTCCATTGAGAATTACTATGAGCCAGTCAAGCTATACACTCCACAAACGCTTTATTAGCCAACACACTCAAATACCAGACCAAATAGCCATTCGTGCGAGCCATCCAGATATCTAGAGGTTCAATTCACCAGTAATATCTACACTATAACCAGTAGCAGATTACACTAGTTCTCTTCTAACTTTTTCTTCACTCTGGAAAAAGAAGGAACCAATACGCCCATCTAGCTTCACATCCTACTGAATGGATCCCTCATTGCCGCAACATAAATTATCGCATTCCCTCTCTCTCGCAACGCACCATCAAAAAACCCATCAATTCACTATCACCTCTTCATTACTTGTGAGTTAATAATTTTGTTGCACTCCCCCCGTAAAAGACCTCTTTCACATCTCCCCTCACACAGCAATTTTTCCAGAAAAAATTAATCATATATTAGCCTATTTCAAGTATATAGAAATATCATAATATTATCACACTGCTCAACTTTCATCCACTACTACCCTTATATATAATATTGTATGGCATAATACGGATTAGAGGGGTGAGTTATGTATGTAGTTATATATAATGAGGGAGTTTTAATGGTTATTATATTATATATATATATATTTATGGTATTTGATGGATTTACCTCAAAGTCTAAATACAAGTCATAGGTCGGTAATTATTCCATCCGTGGAAGTATTGGAGTTGAGTGGAGGGTGTCCCTACCCTACTTACTTATATGCGGACGATTGAGTTCTGTGTGGCGAATCTGAAGAGAGTTTATGAGAATTGGATTGGTAGAGAGATTTGGCACAGGGTGTGTAAGAAAAGGAGAGGAGCTTTAGAAAGTAGAAACCGAGGGAGGTGAAGACACACAGGTATATCCTTGTGACGTGAGGACCACAGCCCCCACGCCGTGCAGGTGTTCGCAGTTATGTATAAGATGGTGAGTTCGCCCCCACTAGAACAAGAGGGGTCGTGAGTTTAAAATTAGGGTATAAAGCTTGTTGGGATGAGAAGGAACAGGAACAATGCAAGAGTGTAGTAGAGAGAGGTTGTGAATGGCTATGAAGGAAAGTAGCTGGTGGCAATGTAAAAATCTGGTTGGTGAATGCCAAAGGGGAAACATAATATGGAGAGTGTGCTAGAGGGTCTGTGAAACACAATGAGGGGTATTGTTGTTTTTATCGGCCCTGTGTTCATTCCGTCGTGGTAGTGAGACTATGGTCTGAGAGTAAGGACACTCATTATGTATGCGTATAAGCAATCGTGTTCAGCACCTCGGTGAAGCTATCTCTGCGCGTCGTGGCTTTAGAAAGTATGTTGATGTGAAAAAGCACAGAATTGCATAAACGCGCACGCACGGACATGAACGATAACTTAGAGAAGTGGATTTGCGTCGCTCGCCTAAGAAAGTGGGAACCATGAGAGAACGTAAATGAAAGTATGGTTGAAGATGGTTTGGTCATGTGGAAAGGCATGATGATAGTAGGTTTGGTTAAGCGGATGTAATAAGTGGTGAGTGTGTTCGGGAACCGACCCGGCTGGGAAAAGACCGAAGAGAAAGGTGATTGAGTCGGTGAACGAATTGTTCTGAAGAGAGAAGATGGAGTTTGGCAGAGGCAGAGAATAAAAGGTGCATGAATAGGAGAGAATGGCGGGGTTTTTGTATGGGGGCATGGTTGTGGCCGGCACCTGGGCCAGGGGATGACCCTTACATTGAGATTTACCATAGGTGAGGGTCCGTCGCGGTCCATGATGCTCTAAGGGTTGTGATTTTCTGGTCTGTGACAGCTCTCACTAATTAATGTATAGTACAGAGGGGGCCGGTAAGGGCTGGATTTCTTTTCGACGTTTGTCATGTTCTCCTACGCTTTTCTTTTCGCGATGCTTTGTACAGCACCTTACCCAATCTTGGGGCAAAGAGGAAGGTGAAGAAAGAAAAGAAAGAATATATATATATATATATATATATATATATATATATATATATATATAATATATATACTATATATATATATTATATATATATATATATATATATATATAATATATATATATAATATATATATATATATATATTATTATATATTATATATAATAATGATATTATAATGTATATACTAATATATATAATATATAATATAAGTGAGGAGTGTTAGTATATAGTATTTATATATATAATATATATATATATATATTATATATACAGGTCAATTATGAAAATAATAGATATATTTTAAAATATAGTACTATAGGGAAAATAATAATATATAAAAACCAATAACCCCCCATTTCTTCCTTCATGATATCTTCCTTCTACTTTTCCAAGAATGGGAGTAAAGAGACGTAACAAACTTGGGAGGCAGAGAAGGAAGGAGAAAAGTACAGAGAAGAATCAGTACATTAGTCGAAATAGAACAGAGCCAGCATTACAGAATGCGCCACCCCCTCTAGTAACTTTATGTGAGAGAAACGATCATGCGCTAGTCTGAGAAAAAATCCACCGCTAAAAGCTCTCCATGAGTACAGCCGTTATGGACTCCTCACTATGGTAGATTCGTCAAAGGTAATGGGTTCTATCTCCCTTGGCCGGTGGGCCACAACCATTACCCCCTCACATCATCCCGCAATTCACTTCTGTTTCTCACCACAACTTTACTATCTCGCCTCTACCAAACTCCACATTTCTCACCTTCAAACATTCGTTTACCTGACCAATACACTGATTTTCTATACGATACCACCAGCAGCCGGTCGAGGTATAACCCACTCTCGAGCACTGGTCCACTATAAACATCCTCTTAACCACTGACTTTATTACGAACATTTGGTAAAAGCGCGTTCCCATAATGACCCAAACCATGCCTCACCATACTTGTATCCCCCATTAAGTCCTCTCATTTAATCCCCTTTCTTCACAACCACAGACCAAATCACCTATACTGTCAATCCATCAATGGTTTAATACAAGGTACAATTGGCGTGCTCACTACCTAAGCAACCACCTAAAGATTGTACTATCATGAAACACAAGTTGGGGAAACTTTAGAAATCTAATACTTCTTAGATATCAACAGAGATAGGGTACACTCAAACACACTGATAACAATAACACAGGTAATCCAACAACCCTCATGTAAGACCTAGCACACTCAAGACTTAGTCGCTTTACATCACGCAACGATCTAAGTTGCACCAAGACCCACCTATGTCCTGGGAAGCAACTTCACAACTTTCCTACATACTACTCTGCGATCGCCCTCCGTTCCATGCTCAATTTGCCGCACACATAAATACCCAGGGCGAAAAAATAAATATAATAAAGCAGCCTATATACCAGCTGCTCACCATTCTAACATAACTTCACACTGAGTAGTTTGTCCTTCAGCATCACAACGGAATAGAAACACCTTTACTCTTGATCGCACAACAGTTATATCTGATTGAAGACCACCTCCATTTTGACACACCCTGCAAATCATCGTCATAAAATCAGCTCTCAAACTTCTCTCAGATAGCAGCGCGCACACAAGAATACGCAAGATCATCCGCATCCATAATAGGTCGTTGTATGCACCCTTCAACGCTGAGCGACCATATCATCCAACTCTATATGTCCCACACACATTACTGCCAAAACAAACCACCACACCATTAATGAGAAACTGTATTATTCATAATCACAGCCATCACAGAGATGACAAATTGAATAACACCAAGGAGATATAAACACAAACACCTGTCTTAACATACGCCGCTGTTATCTAATAACCAATCATCATTGACACCATTTATTCTTACACACTGCTCACTATCGTCGATACGCCAATATATTTTAAGGACTCCATTCAAAAGACCTAACCAGATCCTGGGAACACTCATTTGAAATAGATCAATCATAATCACCTTTCCATACCTAACCTTGCCCTACTTCACCCAATCTATCATAAAAGCGACTGTTGAACAAGAAACCATAAAGACCTAACACATACTATATTCAATATCTTCTGTCTCCTTCTCATTTCTCAATCATTTTTGTTCAATGTAAAGATTAGAGTACCACACACAAACTCCTCTACAGCGAGCTCCATAAACACCGACGCGCTTGTTCCTCTCCACACCGCCAGTGCGAGCACTTTTCCCTTCAGTCTCTCGACGCTTTCGTTCGTGACCTAAATATACAGATTGGATGCATATTCCCTTCCCCTACGCAGCTACTCAATATAACTTATTCCCTATAATTTCTACAGTTCCCTTGTGCTGGCCCTATACCCTTCTGAGTAGGTTGAGACTATTATCACTTCCTTGCTCTCGGTCCAATCGCCTTAGAGAACTACATGAGCGATTTTGAAGGCCCTATATGGAAAAAAGAGAACTATTAATATACATCTCAACTTCCAAATCCAATCAATCACAATCGCGCTTCCGTTCTTGAACAATGCAAATGCGAGAGTATAAATGAAATTCATCTATAGACGATAGCAGGAATTTACCATTTCTCTCTCCAACAATTTTCTTTTCAAACAGTAGACATCCTCCTTAACATACATCAACCCTACATAACTCCACACATTAACGGTATTTCCTTTCTTCGCACTGAAATTGAAATCCCCGGGGGAAGGGCAAAGCACCCACACACAATTCCTATCTATCAGCGGGGTGTTCAATTACTATTAACATAATATAGTGCAATTTCGAAATGTGTTTTGGTGATCCTTCCTACAATCTCCTCTCACATCCCATTCATTACAGTTACAAAAAGCAACGCATCGACCTATTGCATTATTCTATAGTTCAGATTTCCATGTAGAGTGACACTGACATTACTATAACGACTACTTGAACGACGCTGTCTACCAGAAGAAGCCTTCCTATCCCCTTTTGTGTATGTCCTCTCATTTTACATTCTCCTTACCAAACTGTTCATTTACCTCTTGTTTTCTCCTACGTATACACCTTTTAGTAATTCTTTTTTCGCTCCTTATATATATTCCAAGCATCTATTTTCTTTGACGCTCATTAACAATCATTTCTGCCTTATCTTTAGAGTACATTCAATCCACGCATTCCTTTTATTACCTTTAACCGCTTTCATTCTACCCCATATCTTCATTCCACCCCCATTTTCAACTGTTAATACCATTACTATACTATATCCTACTTTAGCAACATCCACATACTTCCTTTGTTACTTCTCTTGCCCTACTAACAAATGCTTCCTTACATATATGGCTCACCCCAGATCTTCGTATCGACGTTCTATCAAACCTCCTCGATTCACTATTCAATCCGCGTATTTGAGCTGAGCTAGAGAGCTCTTATCATAGACTTTTATTCTTATTTAGTCTAATGCTGCCCACTTATGAACTTTCGTAGAATCTTACACTTCATCAAAATATATATAATATACTCTTATATATACTACCCTCTATCCTCACAAATATATAAAGGACCCCTATATTAAGTATATTAGTTATATTAATATATTATATATATATACCAGAAGAATACGATTATTATATGAATGAGGTATTAATATAGACTAAACCTACATGAAAATAGGGCCCCTAGTTTTTATATATATAGTGAGAAGTAGACAATAATAGCATTAAATAGTATGATATGAGTAAAAAATAATAAGTTATATAACCTCATATATATATATTATATATATATGGGGTGGATTTTTTGACTTGCGACGAGTATCTACCACTAATTAATGTGTGGCAGAGGAGAGTATGGTAAGGCTTGGGAGCAATAATCTTTTACAGAGAAACATTTTATGTCAACACATACCCCTTCTCTATAATATCTGAGCTTTTTTATCATTTTCTGATGCATGACTAAATAATTACCTTTTCGTTTACAAAATAACAACCTTATTCTCCTAATTCTTGAAAATGATTATGATTCAGAATTATTTAAAAAGTAGAAAATTATATATTTAAAAAATAAATTTTATTATATTCTATAAGTTTATACTTAATGTAGGATATAAATACTGACTTCGTACTTGATATTTATTGATGATATATGATAAATATCATAATATCTACTACTATATATATATAATACTCATACCTCACTCATAATTATATATATATAATTAATACATTCTTTCTGTGTCTTCTCCTTTACACCTACTCCTACGTCTCCCAAGACTGGGAGTACACGGTGCGCTCAAATACACAGCATTGGAAAACAAGCAGTAGCCGAGAGAATAATTGACAAATGTCGCGAAAAGAAAGCCCACACTTACCCGCGCCCCATCTGTACCAAATTACATTAGTCGAAAACCTCCGTTCACACGACAGAAATCCCCGCTCACCAGACAGCCTCGTCGATCGCGCACAGCTCCACGGGCCTTCACTAGTGCCGTAAAATCGATTTCGTACAATGTTAAAGGTGGTTTTCAGTAACGATGAACCAAGGATGTGCACGCAATATACCAATCCCCCTTATACAACAACCCCCGCCGACCCATACTATAAACACACCCTGCACTATATCTTCATCCATATCTATGTCATTACTCTTTATTCTCACAAGCCTCTAGCCCAAATTACATTTCTTCTCACTTCAGACATTTCTGTTCACCGACTCGACATCCTACTTTTCTCTCACTAATTTTGTCTCTTTTTACTCTCAGACCAGGTCGATGTTCCTAACACTCATCTCACTCACTATATACATATTCTCGCATTAACCAAGCCTGAGACTTCACATAATCATTCAATTAAACTTCCTATTATTCTCAAGTGATTTTATTAAGGACTTTGCTGAAACATACTTTCAGTTTAATTTCTCCTATTTACTCTTACATTATATTATATTATATCACATTACATTATATTATTAACGAACCCGCAAAACGGGCGCCCGAACACACACTCTCTAAGTAACAATTCTATTTCTCAATTTTATGCAATTCGTCTCATCACTCAAAAAAGCCCCCTAAGAGTGTTCCATGCGTGGATACGACAGATTGTAACTTTTAGGATCTATACTTCTTATTCCAGATCCATTGTCTCTTCACTACTATAACAAAAGATGACAATAACACAAGAGAAAAATCAATATACTCTTTGAGTATCAGACAGCTAGAGCAGCCGCATCTTGCGCCCACATTATGACTTTAATAACCTCTTTTGAACTATTACAACTCAACAACGATTTTATAATTTGCACACAGCCATCATATACCTTGCTCAATCAGATACTTTATACCTCTATACTATACAATCATCTGCATCAATTTCACGATTTCCACTGATGTCATCCACACATAATACCTAAATATTTAATAAAATCTAGTAATCAAACTTGTTTATTCACAGCTGCTTATATCACACCTATCTAACACAACTTCATCATTAATTACTAGAGGTTTTATCCCTCACTCACAAACCTTAACCTTACTCTTATTCTATTACGTTTACATTTCAAACCCCTACCTTTTCACACACCTCTGTACCTAAATCTTTCTAACCAAATCTTTCTCAAACTCTCTTTTCCCTATTCGCACTACAAAAAGCATAGCCAACCATTCGCAATATATAAATATGGTACAGGTAGTAACCACTCCACTATCATTCATCCAATTTCTCCTATAATTTCTAAATCATCTTCCCTATTCACCATAATAATTAAATATAGTTATTAATATAATATTACAAATTATAATTTATAATATATATCATATATATATATAAATTATATATATTATTAATATAATTACTTATTTATCCATCAACATCTAATATTCTAATCATAACCTAACTCATCCAATAAATAAATTGAAATATATTATATATAACTACAGAGACATAACACAACCCTGTCTTCACTAAATACTATCAATTACTGATAAATCCAATACATACTAATTATTGCTCACCTAAATTTATTTACTTACACTACGCCTTTACTCACTCTTATCATATACTTCTATAAAATACTTTTGATTTTCATTTCCGAAGCCATACACTAATTATCTTTTATTATAATATCACTAACAATATATAATATATTAATTATTAATAAATTAATCTATAGATCATAGCCAGAGATTCATAACCCTTTCCCCACTTCTATCCATACGGTCCTGTTTGCAATATCCATTAAAAACTCTATAAAATTACAATTTATTCTTTCTCCTAAGCATCTCTTCATTTTATAGATTTAATGTAAAAGATTTGATTCACACTAATTATATTCCTAACTGCCACTCTCTAAAACGTCAACCTTGTTCTTTCAACTAATTTCAGAGATCTTTCAGATACTATGACGTCAACATCTCTATATTCGTACCCACACTTGTAATAAACACTAGCTAAATATATCTCTCTCCTCTGTACGTCTCATCCTAAACCTAAAATTCCCCAATAAATTCCGGAATTATGATGATATTATTATTATATCATCCCGGAAATTATTATTGTATATTATATTATAAAAAATAGTACCACCCGTATTTATATAGGTCTTACCCTATCACAAAATTTATATATTTAAACGATTTTTAATATTAATTAATATTATTATAATATATTATATTATATAATAATATAAATATTTAATATATATATATATATAATAAATTATATATAATAATATATAATAATATATTATATATATATTAATATATATTATATAATATATATATTAATTAATATTAAATATATAATATATATAATATGAATGGGATTATTATAAAATACAAATATACATAGAACACATATCCTTTTTACATATCCTAAATATAAATCTCCCTATCATATCCTTTCTCTCATACACGGATCCATTATAATTTGGATTCTACCATGAGCATTGGTGAAACCTCAAGCATGGGAAAGTATTTGAGCCGTAAGGTATTTTATTATATTACTACTCTATAATTTCCACTTTAATTCTCATTCTACTTAAGATCTAATTATTTTTATTTATTAAAGTTTTATTTCCATATTTTAATGAGGTTTCAATAGTACATAATTGAACTGTATTTTAAAGGTGAGAAATAATCAGTACATAATATGATATATAGCGTTTAGAACAGTTGTTAATGTTTGTTTTAGGTATGGATAGAGTTAATAGCTAGACGAGATGAGTGTTTATTTGAGTTTATAAAATCTTAAGCCTCTGGATGATTAAAAGTAGAAAAGTGAGTCTAATGAATTAGCACAAAGGTATCCTTAAATAATAATGATTCTTCATGGATTAAAAAATATTAGGGTGAATGAAGAATTCATATCACTCATAATTACTATGAGTATCCCTTTAGTCGGCATCCTATATCACACTCATAATTAGTTTGAGCTATTATGTTCTGTCTAAATCTAGGCTATAAAGTAATGAAGTTATCCTTTAGTTTGGAAACGTACATTCTTATTACAAAATCAATAGTTAATTATTATTTATTGTTATATAGTACATAAATTATATTCAACGTCACCTTTTTCTTATTTTTAAAAGCAATTAAGCAATGTTAAATAATTCTTAAGCTCCGATTTAAAAAGAATTATCTGAAAGTTTTCCTTCTGATTTCAAACTGATTTTTATACTAAAGTGTTAATAGACATTTATATATTATAGGTATTATATAAAGGTAATTGAATAATAATTTATAATTTATAGGATGAAGTGGATAAGAGGGACATGTAAAGACTGAGCATCAAGAATATCAATAAAGTTTTTTTTTAAGCAACATTACATATTCATTCGTGACCTGTCGGGGACGTTGCACCCAAAAATAGGAAGTTTAATGGTGAGTGTACAGCCGTCACTGAACTAAAGGCATGCGACTTCCGTTAAATCCTTTGCAGCTTAGTAGGTTTCTCTTTAATTATTAATTTTTGACATTACACGTTTAAAAATCTTGCTAACCAGGCTAAATCTCTTATTTATTATATGGAATTTTCATTAATCTACTTATTCATTATTCGATATCATATTAAGAGTTATTATATTTTACACGGTTATATTATCATTAACCGGCAGAGCATTTCGACGATTTTTTACACGGTGTCAGAACTCCAGTTTCATGAGTGAGCGCTGGTAATGGTCCCTCAAGTGTTTCAGTATCAACAGCAAATATCTTGAATGACAATCTATGGCACTCTGTACTGGTTGAGAGAAATCGAAAAGGTGGCTCTCTCACTGTTGATCAATCGAGCGAAGCTGAAACGATAGAAAAGTCAGCACACATAAGAGCAATCCACTTGACATCAAACTTCATTGTTGGCTCTACCATTGATTACAGAGATGGATATGTTGGGTGCATCCGAGCACTTATTTTAAATGGAGTCCTGCAGGATTTGAGAGGCAGAGCTGAAAGAGAACCCCTCTATGGCGTTGGAGGTGGCTGTATACGGAAATTGCTCTTCCCAACGCCTTGTCCTTAATAATGGCACTTTGTTTAGATGAAGGTTATCTTTCTTAATGAATGCGACTGTCGATGGACCGCATTTTCAGGACCCAGATGAGTTCGTGGCTCCCCTCTTAAAGACTCCGGTATGTGTATGGATATTATATTAGTATATGCCTACATACGTGAGTTTATAGTCACTCACAATATATAATATTATTATATAATATATATTATATTATATTATATTATATTTTAATATATATATATTATATATAATATTATAATATATATATATATATTATATTATATATTAAATATATATATTATTATATATATTAATATATATTTATATAATATATTATATATATATATATTATTAAATATAAAATATAAATTTATATTATATTATTAATATTATAATATATTATATTGAATTCTACATTTAAAATATCTACTTGTATCTAGAAGTATGTTACGTTATATGGATCACCCATATCCTACCACCTATCTAGTTGGACAAGCTCGAAGGGATGGATAAATATAAATTATATATATATTATATATATTAATATAATATATTATATTTAATTATATATATAATATTATACATAATATATAATATATATAAACTAAAATAATAATATATAATATAAATTATATTAATTAATATATATAATAATATATATTTATTAATATTTTTATAAATATATACATATATTTAATATATATAATTAATATTATTAATAATATATAATATATATTTAAAAGTATTTACACGTCGCTTTATGCTTTATGTTATTATAAGTTAGTTAACCATAAATAAACAAATAGAACTCAAATACATATACTTCATCATTGAATATTATAATCCACTGCTATATACTTAATATAATATATTTACCTATATAATATTAAAGTATGCTCATGTTTTGTTAATTTCGCTTATTTAAAAAAAAAAAATATGATGAAAGAGGAGTGTACAGACCTAAATTTATTTATCTTTATACTATTTATTTAGAGAATTTAGAATTTAAAGAATTAGCTGACATGATTACTATAATGGTTATAGATACGAACTTCGCGGGGAACTTGATTAAATCTAAGACCGATTTGTCTGATAGATATAGAGTTGGTTTTGACAACCAACTTATCCCGTATGAGGGGGTTTGGTTCATTGGTCTTTATCTAGGTAGAGTTACTCTTTTTTGGGTGGGAAGAAAGCTAAAATGCCCAAACCTTTGCTGCTTTCGATTCGGCTAAGAGTAATCTCTTTATGATTATCGTAGACGTGATAATTTAGTATAAAAGAGAGATATTATTATAGACATGTTTAGGTCTATGGCTATTCGAAAGTAAATTACTCATTAATTATTAGAAATGATAATTTATCTATTACCTAATTATGATATTAGTGTCATTTGTGTGAAAAAATAGTTAACGGTTTTGATATTTGGTTTTGAAAAAGATTATGACACAATTTTATGGAAAAGAAACAATTCCATCGAAAAGGTCAGAGATATCACAACTAACGTTATTTTTACGTGGTTCTATAGAATCAAGAAATCAGAAAGGAGGCTTACTATTGAAAGTTCACAATCGTAGCATGTAATCTCAGTCCCACCACTTTTATCCTAAGTTTTTTAAGAACCGATTAAGTTTTGGGTTGTTTTTATTTGTAAAAAAAAAAAGTAAACTATTATAAGGAGCAGGGATTAATGGAATTACTTGTTGATGATATAATAACAGAGATACTCTAGAGAATTAGCCGCCAAAAGTTTCCCTGGCCAACATTACAGAAAGAGCGTCAACACATCTTATGTATTATGTATACAGCAACTTGACTACATCTTCTCCAACATGCACATCTTAGCTTTTGGAGCTCTAACCGGCTCGATTAACTACTACATTACACTCTTCTTTAACAAAAATCTCACTTACAAAAGACAATACATACATGTTCGAAGCTCCCTTGGACCAAAAACTTTAAACTCTCATCACTTAAATACCGATTTTCCCAAGCCTGTGCTTCTGACTTTATTAAACCTATAGCTCCGGGTCCGACTATACAACAATTAATGGCATTTGCCAAAATCCCATAAGAGCAGAAATATAACCCTTGAGTACCGCGGATCTATCATACTCTAAACACAATGTCCGTAGACTTACAGCTTAAGCCTTATTAACTTTGCGACACTATCTCCTCCCTCTCATCCGCTAAAAGTACACTCGATGGATTTCTAATCCACCACACACACAACACATAACACTCTCACAATAATAAATCTCTCACGTTTTTGAATGTACTCGAAATTTCTTCTTTTCACTCTCTCGTACCATGTCCTTTCGAGAGTGAGCGTCCTCCTTTATTCAGATAATGTATTTTGAGACCGAACACACACCATGACAACAAAGCTCTGTGATTAATCTCTCCCTTCGTGTTGACCGACTAGTATGAGTCTTGAAGCTAATTAATATTAATTCTCTTCCTCCTTGTAACTATAGACTTCTTTCGCATGCAATAGACGAGTAATAATCAACAATATACAAATCTGAAGTAATAGAAGTTGGGAATATCATAATAAGCGACAAAAATAGCTCTTTCTTCTTTTTAAATATATGTCTGTTAAACTGTCAAAAAACAAATTCAATTATAGATAATTTTGTTTTTTTTACGTTTTTCACACCTGAAAGAACCTTTCATAATGTGAGGTGAATTTTTATCATTGGTATGACCACAACTTAATAATATTAGAGTGTTTAAAAGTGAAGCTACTAATACTCTTGAGAAGATCATTTATTCTCGAGCCTTCCAATATTCCATACAACAGGTGGATAGCATTTGAATCAGAGCTCAGATTTTTAATGCTTTACCTAGTAATGATTTGTTATTTATATTTATTTTTCCACTTGAAGAAATTATGATTTCAGGAATATAACTGTTTGTGGTGCTTTCATTAATGTTTCTCTATACTTTCGTTTCATGCTTCCAGCCGAGAACATTTTTATGAGAGTTAAATCAGATTTTTAAATATATGCAATGTGCAAGAAAGTAGTGTGAAATGTACTTTTTAACGAATAGTAAGTAAATTAAATATTTAGATTAAGAATGTGGCGTAATCAAAAAACGCTGATTGAGTCCTCTAGTGATACTGAGCCCCCTTGACAGTCAGTCAGTCTACACGAGGCACCTAGGTCTGGGAGTGGGGGACTAGTGGGAGAGAGATCACAAAAGTTGACTATGCCTAATAAGTCAAATAGCCATTAATTATAAGTGCATTCCACCATCGGCCTCTTTCATTAAAAATCAATGTCATTAGAGAGAGTATATTTAATTATTTTATATTTTCATATTATTTTTTAATTATTTCTATTTTGTCAATCTAAGTCAACTATCGATATTTGAGAGTTCATTCAGACTCATTTCTATAATAAATTAATAATGTGAAAGTACTTTAATAATAATGTCAAAATTTCAGCATTTTCAAAAATTTTTTGATACGAAAATCATTAAAAAAACTAGTTAACAAGGAGAGAAAGTAGATCTCAGCCCCACAAACAGCACCGCCTGAACTGGCTCTAAAAGAACAGGTAAGCTTGACAAAACCAAGTTGAAGCGCAGTTGCTTAAAATATAAGAAGAAGTGTATGTTCCTGCTATTTTTAATAATAATCATACAAATGAACTTATTTATGTTTATATTTTACAAGTATCACTCATAAGTGTTTAGTTCAAAAATTTAAATAGGACCAAAATGAAGACAATGGTACTAATATAAATGACTAGTTTGTAGTGGTGTTTTTCATTTTTAAAAGTTAATGATAAAATATAAACTACGACTAAGATTTTCGAGCAATTGTTTTTTTTCTTGAAAAAAAAAAACGGCTTCTTTCCCCAACCCGTACTCAGGGACTATAGCAATGGGCTCTCCCTTTCTACTCCTATTTCCTCAAAGAACAATATCGCCTAATTCAAAACATGAGTGATCTGTATAGATATCATTTTCTTCATACTTTAGCATTGTTAGGAGTACCGCTCTGCCGTAGACCCAAAATTGTGAGTATAGGTTTGTTGTAAGAATTTACTGCTATGTATATATCGTCTCAATTACAATCCTATTAAAAACAATACAACCTCTCTCACTCTCTACTTAATTTCCATCATACTGTGCAAATCCAGCCTAAAAAAAATTATTTACTAAATGTAACATTATTCCAACGTCAAAAACACACAATTATCCTTTTCCTGACACCTTTGAAGCACATACTATAAATTCAAATTACCGATATACCAATGGGATAACGAGTCCAACTATTGGGCTTTACCCAGTAGTTTATCGAGTACATACGCGAGAGCTTTCGGATTCTCACACTATTAAATTACATATCCCCGAAAAGTGTTCTTCTTCCAACTCCACAAACCACACCAAAATCTAGAAGATTTTTTAACCACTTCCCTTTTTTCTTAGAGATACCCCTTCGAAATTGGCATCTCACACACTGCATTTACCTACAAAATCTAGATATTCAAACATATATTATTCAACACATTTTAAATGTTTTTTTATCCTAAATACCTACTACAATATCCTATAAAAGACATATACATACTCAAGAAATCACTCCATAATCAATCAAAAAAAAGAAAATAATGATTACGGCCCCTAGGGGCCATTTATTTAAACAAAACACAACGCCACCATCATTTAACCTTGGTTTCTTATTATATTCCCCCGGCTCATGTAGCCCTTCATACCCCTCATACCAAACTCAATAATCACTTCACCCATTACATACATCTCAAAGACAATCACCTAAAAAATTGTCCACACACATCTTCTACTAAAACGTAATTTTCAAACCATTCGCAAAATATCACACTTCAATAAACATTATTCTCAATGATGATATAGACCATATAATAACTTCCTTTTTTATTAACTGCGAGTACTCTCCTACAAATGGTTGGCAGAACTAAACTGAAAATTTTGACTGAGAGCGACACATTCACCATAAATCCGCCACAAACATGATCCCTCACCTTTTGCAACACTTCACAACAGAAATCTCTGCACATAATAAGGCACACTCCCACCACAGACCCAATTACAATTCTGACAAGCATCAAACATATATCGAACAATGACACACCCCATTTTATATAACAAAGTACTTTGACCTCTCCAACACGGAAAGTCCCAGAGCTTCAATCTACACAATGAGAAATCCCTCTTTGCAATTAAAAACTTTCCCAAACTATAAACATACTAAACGAGGTGAATCAACTCTTGACCTCGCACCTCCTAACTTAGAGAATCAAAATACCTCTGAACAATCCGACACATTTTTTCAAAAAATATATCAAGAACTAAAAAATTTAAAATCTAAATTTTATATTTTACCAATTTTATAACTTTTCGGGTAACAGTATTAATTTTTATATTTAAATATTTTATCTATTAAAATAGCTGTTCGCATTAGACTTGTGCAGATCTAGTAATTCATAAAGATCGCAAGCTAACACGGACACTAAAACGGATGATAGAACGAACCATATTTATCTATAGTAAAAATTATTACTATAATCTTATAATATATTTGCAGATTTAATTAATTATAATTCAGGCCTCCTACCTTGATATAGTACACTACCCCCTACCTCACCTACTCCATCCTTTTAGTAAAACATTATATAATAATATAATATATTTAATAAGAGACCACTATATATATATATATATATATATAATAAGTTATGTACTATATAGGATATAAAAAAAATAGATTTATATATTTATTAGGATAATTCATTTTATACTAAGTATAATAATTTATGTAACAAATAAAAATATTCAATTTAAATTTGAAGGTCGACAATTACGTTATATCTCCCATGCGAGTTGGGTATAACAATAAAAAGGAGTATACTATAGTTTCCCTTAGATGCCAAAACGCGAGGATTTTAGAAATTCGAAAAGGGAATCAAAGTTCGTTAAGTTGGGGGGAATTCTCAAAAAAAATGAATTTTCCCTGGCCCGCATAAATCCAAACTTTAAAAATGTGAAGGAAACCATAACCCATAAGGGAAGTTACATTGTAAAGAAAAGGGGGCCGGAATTGCCTTTTTGAAATTTTTAGGTCTTTATTTTTGGAAAAATTTCCTTTCAAATAAATTTAACAAAGGGAGCGGTCCAAGAACCATTTAGAATTCCCGAAAAGGGCAATCAAAGTTGTAGTGGGGAAATTCCCCAAAAAATGAATTCCTTGCCCCATAATCCCAAAAACTTAAAAATGATGAAAAGAAAATCCATACCAGGTAAGGGAGTTTTCAATATGTCCTGGAACGAATGGAATCTTCGAACCTTGGTTGAAGCGTTTTTTGGTGAAAAAAAGATTGGAAAAGGAACCATAAATCCCCAAAATTAAAACATGAAAATTTTTTATTTTCCGCTTTCAAATAGTTTTTTTCCATTCTCCCAGTGAGATTTTTTTGGGGATTTTGTTTTTTGGTTTAATTGTAGTTTTTTTTTTTCTTTTTTCCCCTTCATTTTTTTGGTGTTTTCTTTTAGTAAACAGCAAGGCCATTGATTTGAAAAGTTCTTGGGTGTTCTCTCCGGGTTCCACCAATTTATATAGGGTAGGACTTGCCAGGGATTGGGTGGTTTTTTTTAATTTTAAAAGAAAGCAAGCAACCATATATAAGAGGAATGGTAATTTAAAAATCATGTAGTTTTCAAATGAGTATTTTATTTTACCTATAATCTAAATATTTAATAAAGTTAAAGGAAAAGACCACTTTCAAGCCGTCATTAAGAACCGTCTGTTATATCCGGATTTTATTTTAAGGTTTTCCCGCAGCCCCTTTCCCCACAAAGTGCCGGGGTTTTTTTTTCCGACTTTGCCCATCCTGACCCTCCTTCGGGTTTTTACCGGCCCCGAAAATTTGGGGTGATCGGTAAATCCCCGACACCGTCCCCCGGGCACCTTTTCCCTTTGAAAATTTTTATCCCGGTCCCTTGCCCCCAGGGATTTCTGACAAAAATCTCCAATTTTGGTGAGGATTTTTTCCTTTCCCTGATTTCCATCTACTTCTATAGAGCAACAACTTTCTGAACTTTTTATCTTATCTGACCTCCAATTTTAATCCTGACCAAAGAGGTATAAAAAATCCACGGGCACGGGGGGTTTTTTTTATATTTATAATTTCATTCGACTTATTGCCGGCGCCCTTAAAGCTAAAATTTTTCCTTCCGCGGCCCAAACCTTAAAGCATAAGGTTTACGAACATTTAATTTATTTTTTTTTCAAGTTATAAACATGTTAGTTTGGCCTGCATATATATATATTATTATTATATATATTAAATATATATAATCTTATATTATAATAAATATATAAATTTATAATATAATATATAATATATAAATTATATATATATTAATATATAAATTTATTATATTATTATATTATTTATTATATTCAGGGGACCCCGTAAACCATAGGGGTAGGGCCCCGGGTAAAGCCTTTCCCCCCAAATATTTTTTCGTCTTTTAAATAAAATGATTTTGTTTCATGCAGTGTAACGATTTTGTTATTTATTTTTTTTATATGAAAATGGGAAAAAAGAAACTTTGGTTATAATAAAAACCCCAATTAAATAGAACTCTTGCTACCTATTGTCCGGACGAGGGTTCGAATCATTAGAAGCTCTACCGTTTTTCCTTTATTTATTATTATTATTATTATTATTATTTATAATTCAATTATTTAATTAAATTAATTTTAATTAATTTTCAACATTATTTTATCATTATTTTTTAATTTATTGTTTGTTATTATTTATTAATGTTTATTATTAAATTAATGATTATATTTAATTTATTAAAGTTTAAAGTTTGTCATTAATTATTAATACTATATTATATTTTTTTTTTTTTTTTTTTTTTTTTTTTTTTTTTTTTTTTTTTTTTTTTTTTTTTTTTTTTTTTTTTTTAACAGTATCGTGAATCAGGATTCAAAGGGGCAAAGGCCCCCTATTTCAAGGAGGGGGGGGGGGTGGTTTTTTTACACTTTCAAAACAAAATTTTTCAACCCCTAAACGCAAAAGTTCAGGACAGATTAAAATAAGCCGCCCCCAACAGAACCGCGGGGGGCTTTTTAAAGGGTGGGGAGGGAAGAATTTTAAAATTGGAAGTTTTTTAAGGAAACACAGAGAATGGAAGAAAAGATTCCACCAGAAAACAGAGGGTGCCATAAGGAAAGAAAGGAGGGGCCCCGGCCCGGCCAGGCCGGGAACTAGGTCTCTGGAAGGTTTGGCCCTAAACATCAAACCACAAAACTCCAGTGGGCCCGACCACAGCACCCCTTGTTTCTACCGGAGGGGGCCCGGGGGTCTTGAAAAGAGGGGAGGCGGGGCACGCGAAGTGGGAAAAAAGCCTTTCCTCGAGCCCCACCGCCCGCCTACGGTACCCTATAAAAAAAAGGATTAAAGGCCCACCAAACAAATCGCGCCCCGCAAAAGATACGAAGGGGTTTCAGTGGGACTAGAAAAGTAACAGGAAAAGTTTTATAAGTCCTTTTAGCCCCTTTTTGACTCCCGAAATTCCTATTTTCCAAAAGCCGGGGGTGGGGAAAAACCTGAAAGCCCCAGATATGAAAAAAGAGCAGTTACTTCTCCCCATACAATGGCCGGGGGATTGAGACCCCCCTTTGTTATAACTTTGGGAGTAACAATACTTTGGGGTTGAAGAGGGAAAAAGTTCCCAATAACATATTTTTTTGCCGAAACTTCCCAGGTTCTTTGACATCCCTAAGCTGCATAAGACCCATGTGGGGAAAAGTGGAAGGGTTTTCCAAGACATTTTTGTTTTTGTTTAAGGCGCCAAGGATGGTTAAAATTATTGGTCCAACCGGAGAAAGCGGGAGAAAGACCCGTTGGAAAGAGATAAGGAAAGTTAAGAAGGTGTCCTTAGGAAGAGGGGAAGAAAATTTTGTTGAAAGTTGGGTTTTTAAAGAATTTAAATTTTTCCCCACATGTTTTGCCGGGACCCGGAACCCCCACCCCGGAATTCCCCTATTTCAGATCCAGCGGGAGAATTGTTAATCGAAAGATTTAAGCCGAAGCAGGCCAAATTCCTAGAAGTAAAAAGAAAAGGAAGCAGAATTGAAAAGGGATTTGGAAGGAAAAATGAAAGGGGGTCCGAGTCCCCCCATCCCGGCCCCGATATGGAGTTGGAAATAGAGTTTTAGAATTGTGCAGACAGGAATCCCCATTAAATGAAAGCCAGGAAATAAAAAGTAGGAAGATAAAGAAAAAACAGAAAACCCTCAGGACAACAAACCATATATATATATATATATATATATAAATTAAAATTTCTGTCAAAAAATTTCGGAAGAAGATCCGGAGCGAAAATTTTTTTTGGAATCACTGGCCCCTCTTTATTGCACCAGCTTTGGGGATGGAGTGCCCGAGATAGATCTAATTTAAAGGCCGTCATGCCCTGATATACATATTTTGAAAGTGTATAAGTCGAAGGTAGTTGGGAAAATAGATAAAGTTAGCGTGGTCAAGACTTTACCAGTGGTATACACGTAAGATGCAACATAAGAGTTAAGTCTGTGGTCAGAGAGTTGCACAGAGAAAGATAAAACTGTGTAGAAGGTGTGTGGCAAGAATAACTTTATGCAGCATCCTTATCATATCAAAATACTATGCCACTCACATGGAGTAAAAAGATGTGCAAAACTGGTGACTGATGCATTTGGCATGGTACATGGAGCAGATGCAAGAAAAGGATACATTCGTGCAGTATTAAAATAAATGCAATTTATATCATTATATTAATCAAAAGAGAAATTTTCTGCACCAACATTAGTCTAAAGGTGATAGAACACAATGCTTTTAATTTTTGTAGTAACTATTGTTTGAAAATTTACTACAAATGACTAGTAAGATAACTCAATTCATTAACCAATTTTCGCTAACTTTAAGGTAAAAAACGGAACACTTCCTGGACACATAGAATATTTTCGATCACATTTTTTAAAAAGAGCACGTCGGAGTGAACAAAACCTCAAATGTGCATCTTTAATTTCAAATATTTGCACCAGGCGCCACTAAGATAATATATATAAATATATATATATATATATATATATATATATATATATATTATATATATATATATTATATATATATATATACGTATATATATATATATATATATATATATATAGTATTATATATATATATATATATATCATATATTATATATACGAAATATATATATATAATATATATATATATATATATATATGCCAAGGTGGGCATTAACGCGTTAAAGCTTCAATCCGTTAATTAACTCGATAATTTTTTCATTAACGTTAATCGCTTACGTTAATTTCGAAAAGAAGTAACGGACTATTAACGAGTTTCATTTGTGAATTAACGTTAACGATTTAAAAATTTCCCCCGCATCCTCTAACCTTTACCTTAATTTACGAGCTTATAAAAATTTTTCTTATCCGATTTTATATTGTATTAGATTCAATTTCGATAACAGATAAACTTTTTTTCCCCAAAATTTCCTAAACGCTCCTATTAATGGCTCAAAATGTGTTTATTCTTACACGGTTATTATCCCGTTTAGTAATTTTTAACATGTTTTTCTTATGATGTATTCTCATTCCTTATTGGTTAGCTTAAGAAAAAAAAGACAGTGACTATTCCCCGTTCAATGAGTCATTAACTTCTTTCGTTCGTTACTTGGACTTGCTTCTTTTGTGACTAGTAAAAAATTAAAGAAGCAGGCCTAATAAGCCTTGTAATTTATGAAAAAAATATACATATTTTTAATAAAACTGTAAGTTGGTAAATCTTATTCTTTTTACAATAACATACTATTAAGTATTAATTAAGGTATTTACGCTTTGAAAGTATTCTTTGGCAAGTGGCAAAAGTATGTGCTAGGTCAAAGCCTAAATTATTTAAGGGGAGACTTCATAGCAAAATCTCAACTATTCCAAACCGATAAAAGTAAATATTTTTTTGATGAACAACTATGATATCTTTAATTTTATGAAAAAAACAAACAAAAAAAACTGTTTGTTTTTGAACAGTTTTAGGGTGAAGAGAGGAATTTTTTTTTTTGAATTTCCACAAAAACTGCCATAAAATCTTTAATTTTCAAGATATTTCAATTTTTTTTGCACTAAAATACTCCCATTTAGTGTGGTAATAATAAATTATAGTTAGACACCTTATTTGAAAATTTGTTTTTTAAAAAAAAATTTTACAATCTCTGAAAAGTACTTTAAAAATTTTTGAACAGAGAATAGTCAACCATGGCTGACACCACCTTACGTTCTACCAAAACATTTAATATAAACGTCAGTTTGTTTACACGTTTATATGTGAGCTTGGTACCAAATTTGGAGAAAAAAAATCTGTTCGTTTTTTTTTTAATGAATTTTTTTTATATCTCATGTAAGGAAAAAATGAAATGCTAGAAAAACACAAATAAACATTTATAAAATTTTTCATTTTTTAGAGGGCAAAAAAAAACTTTTTATTCTCATATATATATATATTATATATATATATATATATATATATATATATACTATATATATATATATATATTATATATATATATATATATATATATATATATATATAAGTATAATATATATATATAATATATATATAATATATATATATATAGGTTCCAAGCAACCTTCTATTGATTAAATAAGTACAGTTTCAAAGCAGTGATGTCGAAGCAGTGACTTGAAAAAACTGTTCCGCTAGATGTCTTCTTTTAATGAAGAGGGCGGATCGGACTAGTAGTAAAGCCTCCTGGTACATTGTCTAACGGCGAAGCTCTTGTCGATTGTTCGTGGTCTGGGCGCGAGTGAAACTTTTTTTGTCTTATTATTGCCAAATTTCTTCGCAACGAGCATGGTTTGCGCATGTCGGGCAAATCCTGAACTTTAGTCGGCTGCTCCCTGTAACCCATGAGCCCCTGAAAAATGCCGTGTAGCCCCAGAGGGGGTTTCCACGCACCCTTCTGTGGATTTAAATAAGAATCGAGTTTCAAAGCAGTGATAACGAAGCAGAAGATTTGAAATCTTCCGAGATGCCTTTTTTGGGGGAGGCGCATCGGACTATGTGGTTAGAGCCTGCCTGTATATTGTCTAAACGGCGACGCTTGGTTGTCGATTGGGTATCGAGTCCTAGCGCGAGTGAAATTTTTTCGTCTTATTATTGCAAATTTGTCGAAACCAAGCATATTGTGCCCATGTCGGCGTTCCTTGACTTTTGGTCGTTGTTGCGCCTGTACCCAGGAGTACCGCCAGAAGAATATACCGTGTACGCCCAGCAGAGGTTCCAACCACCCTTTTATAGCATTTTAAATAGTATCGGTTTCAAAGCAGAGTATATGGAGCAGAAAAACTTATGAAAGCTGTAAACATGATACCTTAATTTTTTTGTGTGTCGATCGGAACTAGTGGTGGAACTTCCTGTACATTGTCTAACGGTGACGCTGTTGGTTGACGTTGAGTCTGGCGCGAGTGAAATTTTCTTCGTCCTTGTATGCCAAATTTATCGGCCAGAATTGATGTTTTTCATGTCGGCGGTGGCCCTTGAACTTGGTTGGTTGCTTCTTGTAAGCACTAATGGAGCAAACTAGCAGAATGCTGTAGTAGCCCTCAGTAGGGGGGGGTTAAAAGCAACCCTGCTAATGGATTTAAATAAGTACCGTTTCAAGCAGTGATATCGAAGCAGAAGACTTGAAAACTGTTCCGAGATACTTCTTTTTCTGTAGTGGCAGATCGGACTAGTGGTAGAGCATCCTGTACATTGTCTAACGGAGACGCTGTTGTCGAGGGTTCCGAGTCCTGGCGCGAGTGAAATTTTCTTCGTCTTTTTATTGCAAATTTGTATTGCAACAAGCATCTTGTGCCCATGTCGGCGTGGCTTGACTTTGGTTGGTTGCTCCTGTAACCCAGGAGCAACCTACAAAATGCCGTGTAGCCCCATCAGAAGTTCTATATCTATACTTTATATCGTAACCGTCTTATTCCAGACAATAGTCCCACTACTATACATTAGCACAGGTAATAGCATATCGTCATGTTGTAAGACCCTAGCACACTCAAGACTCAATTGCCCTTGCACCACTAAGGATTTAATTGGCACAGCCCATCTTAATTCCATTCACAACTTTATACTACATTCTGCATCATCCGTTTCCCTTTTCATCCAACATTATATCCTAAATATTTAAACTCAGGCATTTGTTCCAGCTGCTCAACCATCTAAACTATAACCTTGCACAGAGAACTATCCTCACTCAAAACCAGAACCTTACTCTATTCTACGTTTACTTTCAAACCCATTCCTTTTTACACACCTGCCAAATCTCTCTGCTACTAATTCCTTCAAAGCTATTTCGGATTCGCCACACTAAACTTAATCATCCGCATATATAATGGTAGGGCACCCTCCACTCTCTTTCATTCCCATTTACTCTAACGACCTCCATCTTTGCTTACCTCACCCCAGCCTCTGATTCTTTCATAACTACCATCCATATAATATATATATATATATATATATATATATATATATAATATATAATATATTATTATATATATATATATATATATTATATTATATATATTATATATATTTATATATTTAATAATATATATATATATAGTTATAATATAGTATTATATATATATAATATATTATATATATATATATATATTAATATATATATATAATATATATATATATATATATATATATATATATATATATATATATATTATATTAATTATATACTATATATATATATTATATATATATATATATATATATAATTAGTATATATATATATATATAATATATATATATATATATATATAATATATATATATATATATTATATATATATATATATATGTAATTTATATATATATATACTAGTATATACTATTATATATATTATATTATAATATATATATATATAATATATATATATATCTAATATATATTTATATATATATATATGATATATAGTATATATATATATATATATATAATATATATATATATATATATATATATATATATATATAATATATATATATATATATTATTTTTATATATATATTATATATATATATGTATTATATATATATATATATTATATATATATATATATTATATATAATATATATAATATGGTAGTATAATATATATAATATATATATAATAGATTATATATATTATATATATATCATATATATATATAGTATAGTATATATACCCTATATATATATATAATATATTATATATATAGTATATATATAATATAATATATTATAATTATATATTATAATATAATATATATATATCATATATTACATAATATATTTATATATATTTAATATATATAATATAAAATAATATTATATTTATATACTATAGTATATATATATATAATTATAGTATACAATATATTATATTGAATATATATATATATATATATATATATATAGTATATATATATATATTATATATATATATATATATATATAATATATAAATATATAATATATATATATAATATATTATAATATAATATAATACTATATATTATTATATATTATATTTATATATTATATTATTATATATATATATATATATAATATATACAATAATATATATATATAATATTATAATATATATATAATATATATATATATATATATATATATATATATATTATTTATATATATATAATAATAGTATATATATATATATATATATATATATATATATATATATATATATATATATATATATATATATATATATATATATATATATATATATATATATATATATATATATATATATTCTTTTTCAATTGAATCAATTCAAGCCTTTGATATATTTCTTTTACAATCCAAAAGAAAAATAATAATTACTTTTCTCCGGCTCCGGCTCCTCGAACTCGACAATAGTTTCTGCACTGTTTGAGAATTGTGCAGTACTTTCTGCCAATAAATTTTTCACGTACAAAAATATTTTTTGAAAAAATTTATGCAAAGAATCTGGTTCCGTTTCATACTCCGGCTGCGGCTCCAGATCCGGCGCTGGATCCGACTAAGGTTTCTGCACTATTTGAAAATTGTTTAGCACGTCTTCTGGCAATAAACTTTTCACCAAAAAAAAATATTTATAGGAACAAAATTATACCCAGAATCCGGCTCCGTTTCCGACTCCGGATCCGGATCCAACAAGGTTTCTGCACTATTGAACATTGTTTCAGCAGCGTCTTTTTCCGGACAATAAATTTTCATTTAAAAAAATATTTCTTGAAAAAATTTATAAACAGGATTCGGCTCTAACTCCCGGCTCCGGTTCCGACTCCGGATCCGGATCCGACTAAGGTTTTTGAACTATTTGAAAATTAGTGAGCGAGTCTTCTGGCAATACATTTTTCAACTTAAAAATATTTCTTGAAAAATATTTATAAGCAAGATCCGGCTCCGGATCTGACTCCGGATCCTGCTCCGGATCCGGATCCATCAAAGGTTCCTGCACTATTTGAAAATTGTTCAGCACATCTTCTTTTAATAAATTTTTCACCTAAAAAAATATTTCTTAAAAAAAATTCATACCCAGGACCCGGCTCCGGGTTCGGCTCCGGATCCGGCTCCGGATCCGACTAAGGTTTCTGTACTAACTGAAAATTGTTCAACACGTCTTCTGGCAAAAAAATTTTAGCCTAAAAAGAATTTTTTTAAAGAAATTAATACCCAGGATCCGGCTCCGGCTCCGGCTCCGGCTCCGGCTCCGACACCGGCTCCGAGTTCGGCTTCGGCTTCGGATCTGACTAAGGTTTCTGCACTATTTGAAAATTGTTCAGAACTTCTTCTATCAAAAAATTTTTCACAA
>JABUQX010096976.1:0-21842 GCA_015478945.1 Trachelipus rathkii
TTCAAGGTACGCGTTTTCGAACCTTCTCTGAAAGATTTGCAATGCGCTTGCTGGGTTCTGAAAAGATCCATACCACCAGCTTCCATATCTCGATAGGGCTTGTGAGAGGTTCACCGTCAGCTTAAAGCCTCTCTCATTGGCACACCACCAGAACACTGGACTGAGGCTCTCTCTTTGGTTAATGCTGGGATACGTCACGCCGTTAGTGAGATCTTTCAGTGTTCAGCTTCGAATCGTTTTATGGCTCTACTCTCCGTCTGCGGCGAGTCTTCCTTCAATCTCCTCCTGCTACGCTGATCCCACCCTGGTATCTCTCCTCGCTTGAACGCTGCGCCCTCTCCTGGAACCTTACTCCGAACCCGCCAGCAAAAAGTGTGCACTCTTACATGTCGAAAGATCTCTTCTTGACCATGTTTTGGTGAGGCATGACTTCCCACCGTTCTCCACTCCAACCCAAGTACGACGGGCCCTTCCTGTAGTACTTCGGAAAGAGAAGTTCTTCAAAGTACAGCTTCCTACTCGTACCGAGTTATAATCGATCGGATCGTCTCAAACCTGCTATTTTGAGGCAATCTGCTGACGTCCAAGATTCGATGTTCTAAAACCAATTTGATTTCCTTTTGAGCATCATCTTCCGTATCTCTGACCAGATTCTCCACCTCCTTATCTCCTCCGACTCTTCTCTCCTTCTTCCTCTGACACTCCATCTCCACCCCATCCTTCCTCTTTGACTCCCGTATCCTCTCCTTTTCTCCTTCTCCTCTCCTCTACCGTCTTCTCCAACTTCAGCCACCTCACTGACATGCTTGCCACATAGTCCGTACTGCAGAGTTCACTCCTCTCGTATTCTCGCCCTCTCGTCCTACCCTGGCACCTCCACAGACCACTCCTCGTTCTCGCCCTCGTCCTTTGCAGCCCCTGCGTCTTAAAAACGTAATCGAGTCAGAGCCCGTGCATGTTGCGCCGGCCCACTCCGCTACCTGGGTTAGAGCGCCCGCGGCCTCTAGCTCTGCAGGGGTATGTGGGGAAGGCCAACCTATCTGGAGTGGAAAGAAATCTATAAGAGTGAACTACATGAGCCGAACTAACGAAGTTACAGGGTAGATGCCGAACACGCCCCTATGTTTAAAAATGTTGTTGTTCGTTCGTGAAACTCAGCACGCCACCAATGCCGCGAATTATCACTTTTCTCCAAAATTCGCAATGATGTACTTCCTTCAGAGAATAAGTATAAAATAATAGCAAAAATGAATACATTTATATTAAAAATAGCTGAGCTAATTAAATAATTAAACCCCAAAACAAGGTGAGTTTAGAAAAAGGGAAAGCTCTATTAAGTACATTATTTTAAGGGTGAAATAGACCCTAGTTAGGCGAACCGTAGTTAGTCGGTGAAGCCTAAGCTGCAGTTTAGAAATAGGTATCCATACGAATAACGCATCAGATTGAATAGCGGTATCAAAAGATTGTCTAAATCCAAGTAGAAAAACAAGTGAATAGTGTCATTGCATGCAGTGAAAATTTGCCGGTGCTTAGGTAAGCGTTCAAGCAATAGCCTAACTTAGGGTCGGGAGCTAAGAGTAAAGAGAAAAGTAGGTGGATATATTAGAGTTGTCATAGTAATTTTAAGTATAATACGGGGAAAATAACAGCTCTGGGATAGGCGTTATTTCCACACATATCTAACCTAGTGGACGTTGGCGTTACATAGCAGTTTAGAGATGAGACCTAAATGGGTAATAGTAGAGCAGTAGGGGACAGATCCCAAAATGTAGATTAGGAACTTTTTATATAATTATACACGCAGTATAAGTAATAGAGTCGATAAGATCGATATTTACTCATACCTAACTCTAGCGGCGTGCGCGTTCATTAGCAGTTTAAGGAGAGGCCAAGCTGGTAATGTAGCGCAGAGGTGAACAGCCCAAATACTCTCTCTCCTCTTCTCTCTCTCTCTCAATTTCTCTCTCCTTCCTCTCTCTTCTCTCTCTCTCTCAAGTCTCTCTCTCTCTCTCGTTCTCCATCTTTCTCTCTCTCTCTTCTCTCTCTTCTCTCCTCTCCTCTCTCTCTCTCTCTCTCTCCTCGTCTCTCTCTCTCCTCTCGTCAAAGAAGTTACAACAAATATGGCCTATTTATTTTTAATAATGTGTGGCCTTGTGAGACTCATGACAAATGTAATGCTGCTTTATGCGAATGTATATCAGGAGAAACCTTTTTCTGCTTGTATATGCATATACATAAACAGCTCCTCCAAACTAATGATTTTTGGTACGGTGTCAGACTCATATAATTAATCTGCTTAAGCGAATGTAATCGAGGAGAAACCTTTTCTGCTTGTATATGATATATATAAACAGCTCCTGCTCAAACTAATGAATTTACGGTGTGAGACTCATACAAATGTAATCCGCTTTATGCAATGTATATTCGGAGAAACCCCTTTTCTGCCTGCATATGCATATCATAAAACAGCCTTCTCAAATAACAATCATTGTACTAACTCCACAAGCTTTCATGTTCTGTAGAATTTCTGAGAATTGATCATATGCTATAAAATGGTCACCGTCCTAATCTTGTTTTTGTTTTTTAGGACAGGGGTCCAAGTTATGAAATTTAGAAGTGGAAAATAACATTTAAATTTCAACTAAAGTATAAGCTTAGAGAACACCTAAGACAAACAGTTCAACTATATTAATATTTTAATATGATATAATATATATATATAGATATATATATAATTATTATATTATATATATATATATATATTATATATATGATATAAATATTAATATATATATATATAATATATTTATAGTTATATATATAACTTATAATAGATAAATATAATATAATAATTATATATATATATAATAAAATAATATATAATATTATATATTTTATATATATTATATAAATAATTTATATATAAATATATAATATACTATATAAATAAGTATAATATTTAAATAATATAATAATAAATATTAATTAATATAGTATATATATATAATTTGTTATATTTGGCGAGGAGATGAATGTTTAGAGAAATTTGAAACGGAAAATATATAAAAAAAGAAAGAATTATTTTAATAGTAAATTTGCTCTTCATACCTTCTGATGGTGTAAATGAATGCACTGATAATAATGTTAAAAAGGAAAGAGTATTAAGTCATACCTCGTCAGGTGGTGAATAGGAAGAATAATGTAGGAGAAGTATAGAAAACATGAAGTTGGTGGAATGTGAAGCATCTGGAAAAATGTGTCCAAAAGGTAAAGAGATTGGCTAAGAACGTTTCTTTTGTCAACGGGGGAAGGGGGAAAGTAATAGAAAAATGGGGGCCAAACCAATAGGTGATTTAAAAATGACTAAAAAGAAAAGTATTCATTAATAGTTTTAAAAATAAAGCTATTTGACAGAAAAGAAGGGTTAGTTGGTGGAGAATTCTTGGACATTTCTTCAAGAGTTAATTGAACACACGAACTAAATGGATTATTTGATGACATTTTCCGCCTTAACAAAATGTGGACAACACAGATCATTATACATAAACATTGTCATATTACAATATTATATATATAATTATATATATATAATATAATATATATATATATATATATATATTATAATATAAAATATATATAATAATATATATATATTAATATATCAAGAGGGCTAATAACATTAGGTACGTACCTAACAATATTTTTGAGGTCTTTTTTTAACAAAAATTAAAATTTAGTTTAACTTAAATTAATTATATTTATGTGAAAGAATAAGAAACTGATTTATTAAAAAATAACATTTTATTTTATTTTTAAAGCAAAATTACTAGAATATAATTACTTTACAATATTAAATTTTATTTGAAACATGTCATTGATACTTTGTTCTAAACAGTTAAAATTTTAATCCATGTTCCTACTTAAATTTTCATTTTTCGTATATATTCTACTCCTGGCCAAGACGCAGTCATTATATACCACGTTGCGAAGTAATCGCAAAAGATGAATATAATTTTAAAGAATGTGTTCCTGTTACAGTGGAAATCCTTTAAAAAATTGATTGATGTAGAAAGAAATTTTGATTACATTTGGTGTTCTCTACTCTCCCCCACCTCTCTCACTCTCAATCTCTCTTTATAAATAAACTTCCCCTCTCTCCTTTTTTAATCTTTCCTCGTTTTTCCCCTCCTCTCTCTCTCATCCTCCTCTCTCTATCTATGACGGATAAATTTACTTACGCGCTGGCAGAGTAAATGAAATAGTATAAGCATAAGAGTGAGTTGTGTTTTTACTGCTTAGTTTTGAAGTAAGGGTAGTTATCTGTGTTACTGTTTTATGGGAATTTAAATTATTACCGAAGAAACTGTTAACGCTGTTAACTGTGTTGTAAATGAAATAATCATAAATATAAGTAACTGTTTATTTTATTTAAAATAAATAGTTAACATAAATTATAAACTTTTATGTAGAGGACCAAAACACTCTTACTTTAAAAAATTTGGTGTAGGTCAGATCTATAAGTAGTAATACCACATATAAAGTTTTATTTAAAATGACGTGAGAAATTAAATTTTTCTAAAATGTAATACAGTAGTATTCAATTTGTAATATATATATATATATTTAATATATTAATATATATATTAATTAATATATTATATATATTATAATATATATATATATAATATATATATATATATATATATTATATAAAATTATAATATATAAATATTATTTATATATATAATATTATATATATATAATGTTATATTAAATATATATATATCTATATAATATACATCAATAATCAAATATATATATAAATAATAGTTACAGTAAAGTTATAAACTTATGTAAGGGAACAAACACCTTTATTTTAAAAATTTGGTAGCAGAATCTCATAAATGCAATACCATATAAGTTTATTTAAAAGATGAGGAGATAAGCCATTTGTCCTAAAATAAATAAGTTAACAGAATAAATTTTGCAATTGAAATATATATATATATATATATATAATATAATAATATATATATATATATAATATAATTTTATTAAATATAATATATATATAGTATTATAATATATATATATATATATATATTATATATATATTATATTAAATAAATGCTATCTTTATATATATATATGCTATATAAAATATATATAATATTATTATATATATATATATATTAATAATATATAATATAATATATATATATATATATAGATTAAAGCAGGGCCTCTTAAGTACTACTCTACCATTATTAATAAATAGATGCAGCCTGGACAAATTTTCAATTATACTGTCATGAGGGAAGGTATTAGTTAGTCGCTGTAAATCAAAAGATATGAAATTAAAAAAAAAAAAAGATAAAATATAAAATATAAAATTGGTCTTTATCACTGAAGAGAAGCACAGACTGAAAAATTAACTTTATGCAAATAATTTTTCTATTTTTTTTCTGTTTTCAATAATTTTAACTTTTTTTTCAGATTAGATCAATTTGCTATAAGATTATGGAGAGACAAGATTTATATCAAAATGATCGAACTTTGTGATAGGTTGTTGGAACTATCTCCAATCAGGGTGTTAAAGGATTTGGATTCACCGCAAGAGACCACGAGGAACAAGGCTCCTGTTGGAGCAACTTAATATTAGTTAGCGATGTTTTTATTTATCCCGAGTATAATAGGCCTTACCATGATATCGCGCTATTAAAACTAGAAAGACCTGTAAGTGTTTAAGTCGATAATTTATATTTTCTGTATTTATTTAATTTGTACTTGTGTGTGTTAGTTTGTTTTAACTTAGATGCTTTATTTATTTTATTTTCACTTTATTTAACTGTATACGATCAAAGTCAAAGCTAGTAAGTTGACACTTGAAGGTTTAAAGGTTTAGTGTTTTGTTGTGGTATACTTTACTTTTTATCTGTCCAACACCTCTGATTACGTTCTGAAAATAGTATAGATCATTTTTTTTTATACTTCGTGTCCTTTGATTGAATAGAATTTATTTACATTCTGCTGATGTGATTGACTGGAAAACTATCACCCTATTTTTTTAGGGAGAAAATATCCCGAATCTTGTCAGTCAGGTTCTTTGTTGATTCGGATTAAAAAAAAGGGGAACGGGCCTAAGGAGATCTTCCTGGAGAGGTAGTTTCCCGATGTTGCTTGTAAATTTACTTGTCAATACAAAATTTATTATACCTTTGTAACAAGATATATTTAGGTAATACAAAGTCAACGCAAACTATTATAAAAAGCGACATTTTTTTGTATTGTTTACATTTTTTAGGTTTCGTCTTTCACGTGAGAGAGAGCTTTTTACCAGCATAGTCTTCCCGGTCAAATCCTGATGACAGATTATTACGAAGAAAATCTCAGCGTTGCAGATGGACTATTCAAATTATTGGTATGGAATATAATATAATATATATATATATATATATATATATTATATATTATATATTATGATTTATATATATATATAATATATATATATATATAATAATATATTATATATATTATAAATTACTTTCTACATCACTTGTCATAATTCTAACCTCTACACCAAGAATCTGGGACATTTCACCCTGGATGACTGTGACATGAAGTATAAGTATATATATATATATATATATATATATATTATATATATATATAGTATATAATTTTATATAATATATATATTATATACATTATAATATATATATAATATATTATATTTATATAAATATATAATATAATATTTATATATATTAATATAATATATATGAATATATATATAAATATATATATATATATTATATAATAATATATAATATATATTATAATAATACTAATGATTATATATATATATAATATATATATTTATATAATATATATATATATATATTATATTTTATATATTATATATATATTAGTTAACTATTAATATAATATATATATATATACTTATGATATAAATATATATATATATCTATTACTATATATATATATATATATATATATATATATAATTATATAATATACAGATATCCAAAGATTTTTTTTTGAATATTTTTTAAAATCAATTTTTGATTTTTTATTATTTTATTTTTATTTTTTTTTTTTTTTAGGCACAATTGCTTTTTTAATTATTATTTTTATAAAATTAGTCATACTCCTAATTTTCATATGCCAATTTTTACATCTGGGTGTTTTGTCCAAAATTCTATAGCTATATGTTATTTAAATTATACAGCAGTAGCCGCTTGTTTTTCTATTTTTACCCCATTCAAATGGACTGATACTTTATCCTTTATTCCTGAGCACATTCTGCTGTACTCTTCATCCTGATAAAAATCTTGAACAAGTTTGAGAGTTGTTGAAGGCAAAGGATGACCTTTCTTCCTCATAAGCGTGGCAAGAACTTCTCTTGTGTAACTCCTTTGCTATTTTAAACATCCTTTCAGATATGCAGAATTCTGTCATAGCCCTTGTAATGCTCCAACTCTGGTCTCAGTGTAAGTATTTGTATTTTTTCAGCATGACTGGAAAATATCTTCAGCTTATTTTTTTAGCTCCTCAATGAGTAAATCGTAATCTTTGCAATTTTGGCAGCGATCTTGTTTAGAACTGGCACTTGTATCAGTGTCTTTTGGATCCATTTCCAAAGCAGTTGCAACATTTTGTTAAATGATGTATGCAACTGAGAAACTTTGTTTGTATATATATATATATATATATATATATATATATATATATATATATATATATATATATATAATTTATTTATTTATTTATTTTTATTACCCAGGACGTCTGGGGTCGGTAATTGGTCAGGGAAAGTATTTGAATGGTTTCTGACCAAGTGGAAGGTGCAGGAATATTTAGGCCCGATAGCAAGCCCTGCTTCAGCGCGACGTTGTCGGAATGCTTGCCACCGTAAGGCGTGGGTTCGCATCCTAGTACGCGGCGGCTTTTCCAATGCGAGAAGCATGAGAAGAGTGATTTGTTTGTGAATAGACCGTTCTGTTGTATGTGATGGTTGTAGTGAAGTGTGTGTATTGAGATTAGTAATACACTATGTCGTAAACTGCAATAAGTAAATATTGCAGAAATCTCCTAATGACAAATTTTTTGAACCGCTCACTTTACCTAAACGAGAACCAACCCATACTGAGGGAACTTGTGCCACGGTAAGCTAAACGCCGCCTTAACCCACTGAGCTAAACATGAAGTATATACATGATGGTAATATTTATAAAGTATAAAACAGATGACTGAAGAATGACGAAAAACTTCAAAACAATAATTGACAGAACCAAGGGTAGTAACAGAAACTACGCTCTGCTACCAATGTTATATTCTGAAATCGGGGGTGAACTAATGATGATAAGTTTCAGAACATAAATGAATAAAACATCGGTAGCACAGCAAAAAAATAATTATTAGAAATATAAATTAATAGAAATGGAAGATGAAGAATTAAGAAAACTTACTATTGAGAGCAGAAGTAAAAGCATTCCGGGCCCATGAGGAACGCATGGGTTTCACATAACCGCTTACCACACCTTGGTTACTATCTTAAGATATTGATGTAGTGAATTGAAATGGTCTTCAAGTTTTTATGCCTCAAACAGGACCACATACGTTTTATGAAAAATAAAATAATGGATTAAAATACGCAATAAACCGGGAAGGGGAAGTTATATGCAATATAAAAAAAAACGCAAGTCGTACCTAAATCTTTTACCTTTAGCGAATAAAATGTACGTTAAACTTTAAATAATCATATGTTTCTTACGTTTAAAATTTAAAGGCAGGATAATTATTTCTAATTTTTATTTACTTTTTAGTAATTTTAATTTAGACTTCCATAGACTTAATAATGTATATATATATTTTTATATTCTCTCACCCAATAATATAATAACTAAAAGATTAACTCTGGCATTCCAGTGCACCGACATTCATACAATAAATAAATTAAGACCTAAGACTAGAAAGCAAATATAATATTTAATATAAATAAATTACAAAATATCATTTCGAACATTGTTTTTATTTGTTATTTTAGCGGTAGCGGTAACCTTTCATAGGTCACAAAGCAAAAATTATTCAGTTCAATCACTTGCACCGTACTTAAAATAAGTGTAATTTCTAAACGCACACAGTATTTTAATGGTTTCTTTCCATTCACAATATTAATTGTTTTATAAAATAAATGTACCGCACAAATGATATATATAACTTTTTCTTTGTACGGTTAAATGCTTATTTGATTCTGTCTTTTTCCTATATTATTTTATTCATATAAAAACTTTTAACTTTAGTGCAAAAAAATTTAAGTATAATAGTTATATCAATTATTACTGGGATCCGGGTAAAAACAACAATCCGCTTTCCTTGTCTAGGAAAACTTAAGTTTGGCAGATGAACTGTTGTGGTTCTTTAAAAGAGTCCTTTGGAATAAACGTTGAATTCAAGGAGATAATTTCAAAAGGCTTCAAGGAGTTAATTGTAAAGGGGCTCCTTACCCCGCGCCTAGAATAAACAAAAATAAACTATCTATACTATCATATTACCATCAATGACTTTGTAAAATTTGACTTACTCAATTTTTAAAATCCTAAGAAAGCATTCCTTTTACTATAGTAATCACTTAAATATCACGTCAACCTACCTCCAGTTTTTCCAGAGGCAGCTTAAAATAATAGAAGTCACAAGAATGAGTGCCTGTGCTCAATAAAAATGGAGTTTGGCGTTAAATCTTCTGAAGTTATAAAAAATCTAAACTGTTTAAAGACACACTTCAATACTTAGAATCTGAGGAATAAAAAAAGAAAAGAGAAGGGAGGGTGGTAAATTTTTTTATTACATTCCTCCCCCCTCGTCATATCATGACGGAAGAAATTGGTGGTCCGGGGTGGACAGAAGTTTCCAATACGAACTGAATTGCGGAATTGCGAATAACTTCGCGGTGGCTACCAGCCGGTGAAATAGAAGGGTCATCTTATTTTTTAAAAATACTTTCCCTCGGGGCTGAATGGGAAAGTGGTAAATGGTGCTTCTTCTTCTTTGGTGGATGCTTTGGTGGATGCAACTTATCCCATTCGATCATGGCTCCAAATCATCATTTGCATTCTCCTTTTTATCTTGCTGGGGTTTTACTGTACTCGGCGCAGTGGTTGTATTTGTACTGCTGTTAAATTGTACTTCATTTTTCAGAGAAATATAGGGCATATCAAGAATGGTTCCTACTTGTTTATGACCAGTGATAGTAGAAATAGGGAGTTCTTTAGACATTTTGAAAGTATTTAAACTAACTAACTTTCTACTTACTAATCATTAGTGATTAGTTAGTGAATTAGAAAATTTTAGGTAACAAATTTATTACCTAAAATACGAATACAAGCCTGCAACGACGCTGCTAGATCAAGGTTCTGCTTGAGTAAGGCAGTAGCTCGCTCGCCGCCCACTGACCAATGTGTGATGTGCATATGTGATTGATCTCGCAGATTTCGTTAGCTTCTGAACATATTTTGATTTGTTTTGACGAGAACCAAAAGCCTGTGTGTGAAATAATTTTATGCTTTTTAATATCGCTTACAAAGTACTCGCACTCTCTCACGACCGTTTGTAGCGAAGAATCTAAGCTGGGATTTCACTCATTTGGCTTAAATAAATAATTGTTTGCCTGTTTGTTATGCGAATGATTGGATACGATAAAAATTTGGAGGCAAATTCGACATGCTGTTATTCCACACATAAGTGCGTTGGTTATCACGGGGTAAGGTGTTGCACCGAGTGCTCGAGCCTCAAGAAGAAATTGCTTTGTTTCTGGAAATGAAAAAACCGGATAAGGATAAGGAGAAAGAGTTACTCGCCAAAATAACAGATAATGTAATTTATTTCCAAACTGGCATATCTTGCGGATTTCTTCGGAGAAATAAATACGCTTAACTTCACCTTGCAAGGGAATATGATGAATATTTTAACAGCTCAAGATAAGGTTGCCTTCTTCGCAAATTGCAGCTTTACCAATGCCGAGCTGGAGTTGAGGATGTTTCGATGTTCCCAGAACTAACAGTGGTGCTCGACGGAAGAAATGAAAAATGCTCATTCAGTGATCAAATAACTCTCCACTTGTCATCAGAGTACATTCTATCAGCAAATATTTTCCTGATTTTTGGAAAATCGCCAAGTAAATGCTTGTGTGCTAAGACCCTTTTCATTGGATGAAGGAATATATCCAGATACTGAAATTGAAAACAACACACTGAAAATAGATTTCGAAACACATTTTGGGGAAAAATTATTGACGAGTATCCATTATTATCGGGAAAAGCCTTGAAAATACTGATCCCATTCGCTGCAAATTACAGACGTGAAAGTGTATTTTCTTACATTACTTTTCAACATTATTTCTTGATTTAATAATAAATTGCTAAATATTTTTTTGTTTTGAATGATTAAAATTAATTAAAATTAAGTTTACTTTTCAATAATTTAAAGCATTAATACAATAGCTTTTGCTACTGTTGCATGTCCACTAAATTTTCTTGGGGGTATTTGCTAATATCTAATCGGATTTATGGGTAATAGCCTCAAAAAGGTTGGGAACCACTGTGTTAGATGGTACAGCATTTTGTAAAGAAAGATAGGGCATACTGAGAATGTTTCCCACTTGATTAAGACTAGAAACAGTAGAAATAGGAAGTTTAGAAGACAAGTTAGAATTAGTTAAATCATTCGATTGGACATCATTTAGAAGTTGAGGTTTTGGAAGATCCAATGTGACATCTATAGAATTTTGAGGGTCTTTTTGTAACACTGAATGTGGAGGATCGCTCAGAATCATAATAGGGAATTTAGAGATTACTGTGATAGAAACATTTGAATTTGGAGGATCTCTGTGACTGGGAATCATGGAGTTTTGAGGGATCTCAGATCAAAAGGCAGGGGATGTAATTGAATGTTATAGATTTTATAAAACCCATTTAGTATTAGTAAGAGTAAGAAAGGAGGGGAACTGAAACATCATTCATCTTTTGAAGAATGCAATGAGGAGTAGATACCAGGAGGTGGTTAGGCCTTCTAAATAGTGACTGGTTTTAAGAGAATTTTCAACATCTCTAAGATGGTTAGTAACTTTCTGAAAGAACCATTGTAGCATTCATGTCTCAAATGTCACATACTGGGACACTCATTGTTATTTGGCACATGGTGCCTTTTGTTTTCATGAAAGAGTCATTATTATATAAACCCCTGTTACAGTGATGATTACAGTTCTGCCTTAGTGGTAAGCTGCATACAAAGCATCCTAAGGTTTGTTACAAAAACTAAAAAGGACTATATGCATTACATTGATGTCATGTACTGCTTTTTCCTCAACAGCATACTCCAGATGTTTAGCACCACAGACCAGGGCTTAGACTATCTCCTCCTTTCTCAAAATCAGGTTTATTTTTTTTTAGTATTTTGGTTAGAACACATTATAGTGTTGTCAGGTCTGATTTCAAAACCATGACTTGACATTCTGTAAAAGTACTCCTATTATCGTTGGTTTGCTGAAAGATTGTAATAATAATACAAGATTGTTTAAGCTATGGTTACAGGTAAATGGCTAACAGTGAATGTTAGAGATCATCCAGAGAGTAAGGTAAATCATTGAGGCAAAAACAAATATGGGATAGTCTTTACACTTACATGAGATTATTAAATTCGGTGGCATGATATCTGAGGCCATGAACCAGAAGAATAGAGTAAGATTGTTAGCCAGACATTTTAACTGGAGCTGTCACTGCTGAGGAGGAGGTGATCATGCCTGCTGGGGATGGTCATTCCTGGCTGACATAATCTAAGAGCACAGCAAAGGTCTGGCTGTTATACAAATTTGCATTTTTCCACTACTATATATTGAGCAAAAGTGTAAACAAACAGCATGAGCAATGACGAAAACTTATGTTAAAGACATAATAATTAGAGAAGACAACTAACAGAAACTGGTAGTAACAGAACGACGCTTCAAAGCTCATACATAACATCATTTAGAAACTATTATTCCACATTATATCACACCTATTTAGAATATAAATGCTGAGAAATAAAGAGATATAGGGTATATATATATATATATATATAGTATATATATATATATATATATATATGTTAGTATATATATATATATATATATATATATATATATATGTTATATATATATATATATAAATAATTTAAGAATTAAATTAAATTAAATTTAATTATATTTATTAAATTGTTATATATTTATCTATTTATCAGATTAAGAATCATTTTTGGAGTTCTTTTTTCAAACTTAATACTCAGTAACAAAAAGATAAAAATAAAATAAAAATTAAAAAAATCAAAAAATTCCAACCCCGTCATATATTAAAGCTGTCAGTCTGAAAGGGCAAAATATTTGTTTGATGAAGTTTTAAAGTATATGGCCAGTTTTGAATGAGATGATCATTACTAATTTTCAATATTATTTTTAGTAGTAGTAATCACCAAATTAAAATCATTTTTTTAAGAAAGACATTGAAAAAGTAGAAAGTTCTGGGCGGAACCGAAACTGCAAAATTGAGGTTCCATTTAATCTTGGTTCCGGTACATCCCAGGCTTAGTAGTACACATTTCAGCATATTTTATCTGTAATCTCTAATAGTAGGAAGAAGAAAATGTCTCCACTGAAATGAAGAACATGAAAATTCTCCATTCTTTGTTGTTTAGTTAATCCACTATATTACAGTACCCTATGTCTAGGAAGTCATTTACAAAAATGTCTTTTGATTGAGACAGTCTCACATGTGCCATTAGCACATTTAGATCTTTTATTTTGAACCTTTCTTCATATTGATATCGCAGTGCTCCAGCCTTCAAATAATTTTCCAAACTGAACCCAGAACTGAATTATGTATTTTTACATCCTCCACACGTCAATAATAACAAACCCAAAAAGTTCAAATGAACATCTATAAAACATCCTTTACATTATTTAATAATTGAGAAATATAAATTCATGAATTATGTATTAGATCAGTGAACATGCTAGTAAATTGATTCGGAATTATGAGCATAGATAAAAATATGGATATCTCTTCGATATAATCAATAAATCAATATTAAGTAACTAATTTTGGAAACATGTATTAGCAAGATTAAAATATATATATATATTAGAAACAGATATATATATACTGAAGATATATATCTTTATATATATATATATATATATATATATATATATATATATATATATATATATATATATTTGGTTTAATTTTTATTTTAAAAATGTTGCCATTTTACAACAATTTTGTAATGTTATTTTATTACTTGGTTTAGAGTTCCCCTAATGAACCCAAACAACCTTAACCTAACTTAGCTCTACTGCCACAACACCTGTGGCTGGCTGGGTTTGGATCAATGTCACTAAAAATAAGCCCCAACCTGTAAGGTTTGATATTGCTGTAAAGCTAACCCATATATATATATATATATATATATATATATATATATATATATATATATATAACAGATAAGAGTATATAAAAATATATATATATATATATATATATATATATATATATATATAAGGAAAGAAACCTATCCATGTTAAAGTCAACTTTTACATACTATGATATATATATATATATATATATATATATATACATATTTCTCAAAGATCTGGAAATATAATCTACCGAAGCTTTTTTCTTATACATAGGGTAGGCAGGGTAGGTAGCTCCTACCCAATATTTTTGAGTCTTTAATAAAATAATTTAAATGGTAAAGTAAAATAAATTATTACAATTTTATATGAAAGAGTAAAAAAGAAACTGATTTATAAAATAAATTTAAAGAAAATCAACTACTTTAGTAATAATTATAATAATTAAATTATTTGGAAATTTTCCTTCCTACTCTGTTCAAGAGTAAATCTCAAAGCATTGGGCGACGGGTAGATCTTCATATTTCATATAAAATATATAGGAAAAGCTCAAATGGCCATAATTTCATGTTGTTGAGCGAAAAATCCGCAAATTTTCGCTGAGTATCGAAACTTTCTGCTCACCCAGTGAAATCGAACGAAATAGTTTGAAAAAGATTTTGAATCTCTCTTCCATCTATTTATCTATCTATCTATCTATCTATCTATCATATCACTTTACGATATTTTCATTTATGGTGGCAGAGTGAAAATAAATGTTTACCATATAAATATTTCCTGTGTTAAGTTTTGGAATAGAGGCAGTGAAGGTGTTGTGCTTAATTGAATTTTAATTATATGTAACATTTTATTAATTAAGTGTTGTTTACCTTTATATAATTAAAATAATTATTTAAAAATTTTGGTAGGCCTATGTCAGGCTTTGAGTCAATCTTTTGCATATAATACACATAAATAAATATAGTTGTATTCAAAAGGACGTGAAAAATTAAATTTTTCCTTCAAATAAATAAGAACGTATTGCAGTTAAAGAGTTTTTGTTATATATATATATATATATATATATATATATATATATATATATGTGTCCATACAGATATCGGTAGTTATATAAATATATATATATATATATATATATATATATATATATATATATATATATATATATATATATAACTTGCCTTACCCAAGTGTAATCTTCAAGGTATCACACTGATATATAAGAATATATATATATATATATATATATATAAATATATATATATATATATATATATATATATATATATATATATATATATATATATATATATATATATATATATATATATATATATAAGGAAAGAAACCTATCTATGTTAGTCAACTTTACAGCAATGTAAAGTCCATCTAGGTTAGTCTGGTTTAGTTCCTCTAGTTCAGGCTATGAGATTTGTTAAGTAAACACAGATTTAGTAGGCCTATTTTTATACTTAACAAAACTTATAACTGAATTAGAGGTCCTAAATCAACACCTAACCTATATGGATCATCAATGCTGTAGGGCTAAACCTGACCTATATGGATTGTCGATGCCGTAGGCCTAAACCTAATCTAGATTATATATAGATGCTTTGATTATCCTTAATATATATATATATATATATATATATATATATATATATATATATATATATATATATATATATATATATATATATATATATATATATATATATATATATATATATATATATATTTATATATATATAGTGTTATATTCATTTCTTAATTTATATATTTTCGTAATATTCTGCATGACTACTGCTATATATTTAATAGAAATTAGGTTACAGCTGGAGAATATTGACTTGATTCATTTATCTTACAAAAAATGGTTTGAAATTTTTTTTTCTTACTGATATTCCTACATTTTGTTTATATTTCAATAAAAATATAAAAAAATAATGCTAAAAATGACATTAGTTAAGGCTTCATTTGTACATGTAGGGGGTGAAGAAAGTAGAAACAATGTTGAAATGTATTTCAGATTTATGGATACATCGATATCATTAATATTTTTTTATTTTTTTCAGGGTTATCAACAGTTTTATATATATATATATATATATATATATATATATATATATATATATATATATATATATATATATATTAAAGAAACAGAACTAAATATATATATATATATATATATATATATATATATATATATATATATATATATTATATATAGAAGAGCCACAATCCATATCTCAAAAACTACAATAGCTACAATATATATATATATATATATATATATATATTATATATTTTAAAAAAAAATTACAAATTTCATATATATATATATATATATATATATATATATATATATATATATATATATATATATATATTAATGGTATATATATATATATAAACACAAAAAATTACAAATTTGTATGACAATTCATGAGTAGCAGTTAGTATATATATAATATATATATATATATAATATATATATATATATATATATATATATATATATATATATATATATATATATATATATATATATATATATATAAAGTCAAACCATCTGGGTTAAGTAAACTTTTACAACAACAGGTCTCGATCACTTTAGGTCCCTCCTAATTCAGGTTATGATATGATTTGTTAAGTATACACAGATTTACTATGTGTATATTTAACAAAACTTATCATAACCTGAACTAGTAAGGTCCTTAACTGAGACCTAACCTATATGGATCATCAATGCTGTAGGCCTAAACTAGATGGATATATGTTGCCATAAAAGTTCGCATATGCGCCGCCACAGCTTTCGGGTAAATCAGAGATCATTCCTAGGACTCTCTACCACTTAACTACTTTATTTCTCCTACTCATTATGAGACATCCTTTCCCGGCTTATGCCTCAGCCTTACTCCTAAAAGCCAGTGACACAGAAACAAACCCCAGACCTGGAATCTACAAATGTCCAATATGCAACAAGATTGTGAGAAAAAACTCTATAAACACCACCTTACAAACTAAAATGGCATTAAATGACACCACCACCAAAAATACAGTCCTTCACAATAATGATAAATAAAAAAAATACACAATCTAATAAACATATACGTTCCCCACCACAATGCCCCAGAAATTACAAACCAAACCTCTCTGAAATCTCCCACCTCCCAAACCTCATAATGGGAGGTGACTTCAACACCCACCACCCTACATGGTATAACACCCAAGAAGCAAATCAAAGAGTAAAACACAACATAGCCAGCCTTGAAAACCTAAATATCCTAAACAACACAAGTAGCCACACCAGAAACCCACCTCAAACCAACCAAACATGCACATCACCAGACATAACACTGTTCATCAAATTTACACACAAAACTTTACTAGTCAACACAAACTGATCTAAACTCTGACCACCTACACATCATCCAAAAATACCAAAATTTCAACAAACCAAACGACCCACTCAGAAAAACATACAAACTACAAAAAAGCTGACTGGACACAATTCACCAACCATATAGAAAACAACATACATCACCTAAATATCACATACACATCAACACTCAACATAGCCATACAAAATTTCACTTCTCTAATCCAAAAAGCAGCTAACAAATCAATCCCCAGAGGATACATAAAAAAATACAACCCAACCCTAACACCTGAAATTGAACAACTAATCAAACAACGCAACTCACTCAGAAAAATAACACCCACATCACTCCAAATGACAACACACTCAAATCACAAAGTTAACAAACACACATTCTTCAAACAATTTCCAAACCTTCATCACCAAGAACATCCAACGCACGAATAACACCAAAATGTGGAAAAATAAACTGAAAAACTCAACCAGCCACCACACACACACACTCACAAATCCAAACACACAAAACCCACAATCCAACAAATAACACACAAACATTCTCGCAACTCACTTAACAAAGCTGAGTAAAAAACCCACACACCCTCAAAATAGGAAAATCATCAAAGCTCTCAAGAAAATAAAACTCAACCACAACCCAACAGTAGAAATAACCACAACCCAACAATAGAAAACATAACAAAGACACTTAAAAACTCACCTGCAACTGGCCCAGACAACATCTCAAACACCTAGGGAACACAGCTTTAACTCAATTAGCATAAATATACAATAGTTCTGTCAGCCTAAATTTCATTCCCCCTATCTGGAAAAAAGCTATCATTATACCCAAACTAAAACCAGGAAAACACCCCACTGACCCTTCATCATATCGCCCCATCTCTCTATTATCAACACTAGGCAAACTACTAGAAAAAAACATACTAAACAAATAAACTCCACACATCACACACAAATTCCAACAAAGTTTCAAACAAAAGCATTCAACTACAACCACACTCAAACATTATACAACCCACAATGACCTAAACTCAAAATCTATTCATAAAACAATAGCAATTGACATCAATAAAGCATTTGATACAGTAACTTAACATAACTTGATCCACAAAATCTAATATCCCCACTAACCTAAAGAAATGGATTTTCAATTTCCCATCAGGAAGAACAGCACAAATACAAACAAACAATACAAAATCCAGAACAGTAAACATCAACAACAGAGTAACTCAAACAGCAAATCTGTCCCCCACACTATTCAACCTGTTTACAGCTGATCTCCCACAACCACAAACACTATATAATCATAACCTATGCAGATGATATTACCATAGCTACTACACATCAGAGACTAAACACGACCACAAACCTGACACAACAATACATCAACGAACTTCAAACACTGCTAACAGAAAACAGAATGTCCGCCTCACCAAACAAATCTTCAATTACTTTAATCACCACCAACATGGCACCACCCCACCCCCCAAGTCTACTTAAACAACATTGCTATACCCTTTAACAAAACTCCCAAAAACCTCGGAGTAACACCTGACACTCATCTCACCTTCACAAAATACACAGGCAACAATTTCCTCTGCAAAATAACTAGGACATTAGGACATTAGGAATATAGAGACAGTAAAAAGCCACATGGGCCTATCGAGACTGCCCCAGTCAACCCACTACCCAAACATGCTCATGCAAATCCACAAAGCACCCTAGGGCTTGTCAATTTGTTGTAACTACAATCCACCAATTTATTAGTCAAAACGTTAACAGATATAAATAAGGGACACCCAAACCATCCATGTATTAATAACTGTTGCGGTCACACATGCCATCTAACAATAACTGCTATAACTAAAAACCCGCTAATTTGCGTCAACATATTATATGATACCCAACCCATCCATAAACGAATCTAACTTCTTAAATGTTGCAATCGAGTCACACTCAACAACCTCCTCTGGCAGACTATTCCAAAATTTAACAACCCTATTACTGAATGCATGCTTTATATCAAGATGGCATGCTTTCTTCTTAATTTTCTTATTATGCCCCCTGGTCACCTGGCCCCCATGTTCTACTATGAAAAAATTATTTTATTGGTCTCTATGTTATCAATAGATGTAAATATTTTGTAGACTTGTATCATGTCCCCTCTGAGAAATCGTTTCTACAGAAAACATTCCTAACTCCTTCAGCCTCCTCATAGCTCTTACCCTCAAACCCCAGAAATCATTCCTGTTGCTCTACGTTGCACTCTCTAGCATATCTAAGTCTTTCTTTTATAAGTAAGGGGCCCAAACTTGTGCACAATACCTATTACTGGCCTAACATAGCTATTATACAGTTTACTTATTACTTCCTTGCTCTTGTAAACAACATTGCGATTTATTATGCCCAGCATCTTATTAGCTTTATTTCTAGCTTCCAAACATTGATTAGCTACTTTCAAATTACTGCTTATAATCACACCTAAATCTTTTCCTTGGTCCACAGACTCAAGCCAATCCCCATTCATATCGTAGTTAAAACTTTTATTTGAGTAACCTAGGTGAAGAACCCACTTTTTAATTAAAATTCATTTGCCACTTATCTGCCCACCCAAGAAGTTTATCAAGATCATTTTGAATCTTTATGCATCCTTCAATATTCCTAACTGAGGTGGCCACTTTAGTATCATCTGCAAACTTAGAAACCTTGCATTTAAGTCCCTGGTCTAAATCATTTATATATATGAGGAACAATAGTGGCCCCAGCACTAAATCCTGTGGGACACCACTCTTCACTATTTCCCATGATGATTTATTCCCATTTAGTTGTACACACTGTTTTCTATTTCCCAACCACTCTTTAATCCAACCATGTACCACTCCACCTATACCACATTGCAATAACTTTTTCATCAGCCTTATGTGGGGAACCTTATCAAAAGTTTTACTAAAGTCTAAATATACAATATCAACTGGATCTCCTCGGTCAATGCAGTCAGTAATGTATTCCATAAATTCTAAAAGGTTTGTCTGACATGACCTACCCTTTCTGAAACCATGCTGGGAGTTGTACATTACCTTGTTATCTTCTAAATATTTCTCTATATGGCCTTTCAGTAACTTTTCCAGAACTTTTGCAACCAGAGATGTTAAGCTAACTGGCCTATAAATCTTCCTTACTACCTTTCTTAACATATGCTGTTTTCCAGTTATCTGGTATCTCACCAAATGTTATAGGTCGCTAAAAATCAAATACAGTGCCTTTGCAATGCTTAAACTACCCTCTTTCCTCAGAATTCTACCATATATACCATCAGGGCCTGTAGCTTTTATTTGGATCAATATGATCTAATAAACGTTTAATATCTTTTACATCAAATTCAAATTTGTAAGTCTATTGAACACATGCATACAAGCAAGAACTATTAAACTCTGAACTATTATCTGTCCTTCCTAAACACTCGAAGCAAATAAGCATTGAAAATGTTGACCAACTCCTCTTATCTGAACTCACTAAATTTTCATCAATTTTATTTGGACCTATTCTTACTTTTAAATTATAAAAGCTAAAAAACCAGGTTCTTATTAATATTCCTTGCTAAATTAATTTCTGCCTCTCTCTGCCTTTCTTATTGACTGGTTAAGTCCATTTTTTATTTTTCCTATAATTTTCTAAATCATCTTCCCTATTACTACCCTTTAATATTTTTAAAACATCTGCGCTTTTCATTAATTTTCTCTTATCTCTATTCCACCAAACAGGTTTTCTCTTCGCCACCCCAATGTGGGTTTATCTTTTAAAACATACTGACTGAATATTCATTAAAATTTGTTTAAAAATGTTCCTACATGATAGCAGTTTTATTCCCAACTCCTTATCCCAGTGAAGTTGGCGCAATGAAAAACGCGAAAGCTGTTCATGATAAATACAGAAACATTAAACACCCACAAATTAGATATTGAAACGAAGAAC
>JABUQX010096977.1:0-28394 GCA_015478945.1 Trachelipus rathkii
CGCGGAGATTATAGTTATTTTTTTACGCAGAAAAGTTCATATTTTTGAGCAAAGTGGGTGCGTTTTGCGTATTTATATTGGGATCTTGTTGTGTTTAAGTTGTCGAAAGTCTGGGTATCTTGGTGTTGGTGACTTTTCTGTGGGCAGTCTGCAGAGTATTTATCAGTGTGCGGTTATTTTCTGGGAGTAACTGTACCAAATCTCCTTATGTTTAAGATGGGAGATCTTTTTTCGATATACTCATGGATTCCAATTATTCAGTCGCCGTCCAACATGATCCATGATATGCCTTGGAGTCGTCTTATGCGTGTTTGCGTTTGAACGTTCTTCATTCTACTATCCTCCCTTCGGAAGCGCCTGAAGTGCTGCTCATTAGAAAGAGAGTGGGTCGTCACCTGAATAACTCTATTGGAAATCTGATTCCATTTTTTAATTCCTGTCTAGAGGCGCTACTAGATCCCTTTAGATAGGAAATTATGTGAAGGAACTAGTTATATTGGAGGATTAATGAGTTGCTGAAATAATATCTGCAAGCTCATCAGATAATAATGTGTTGGTTGTGCGTTGTCGATCTCATACCTGTGGTATTTTGCTTGGTCGTCACAATACTTATTGTTGTCAAATTGTTTTTGTTCTAGAATGTACTTATTGGCGATGTCCCTTCTAAATTGCATTTTTTATAATTCAAATGACACTTAGTTGTTATTCTGCTTTAGAAATCGTGTCTTTTTTTTTATTGTTTTATTTTTAGATGATGTAAATAATCTTTGTCCATTTGGTGCTTAATCTTTTGTTCCTGTTTAGGGACATTCTTTTCGGGAGTTGGTATGTGATGGTGGGAGATAGATTAGGAGACAAAGACGTAGTCTCTTACGTTAGGTGTTTGTGTTGACGAACTCTTCGGGATGGTTTGAGGCAGAGTTTCTTGGCAGGAAATGCCCTCTCTCAAGCCTATGTAAGACTAGATGACTAACGACTTGTTGTTTCATTGCTTGGTTAATCAATTGTAAAGCTAGCATCTCTAGGGTTAGTGGCGCGGAGTTCATTGGTATTGAATGCCCTTGTTTTTTTTGATCATGACTTTAAGAATAGTTGGTCATAGTATTAGGTCTCAGTAAAACAGTGCAAGCTTGTTGTTTGGTCTCATGTTAATCTTGGGTTGATTGTCTTGCTGGGATTATGGCTGGGATAGTAGTTTCTATCTGGGAATGTTGAGTTGTTTCGTGTGGGCTTTTGATTCACGGGCCGGATACGGTTGGTGGGCTGCTGTGCAATAAGTAGGCGATAGGCTATTTGCTTTCTGTTATTTGCTGTTGCGATATTTGTTTTGCCTTGAGACCTGTGTTAGTATTACTGGATCTTCACTGCTTCAATTTTGCTTGGGCGCATAATTTCAAAACCCTGTTTAATTTAAATGTAATGATCGGGCATTAATGGAAATGTAGGCACTTGTGGGGTCCTCTACCACTACATTTTGCAGAGTTGGTATGTTTTTAATCTAGTGGAATTTGTTGAAATCTTTCTCCACTAGACTGCGGCTATTATTATGAATGCGGTCCCCTATACGATCTCGTCATTTATTCGGTGATGACAATACGCTTGGTCATTATAAAGCACATCCGTTTCTGAGAGCAAATCGTAAGCGAAACAATTTTATTCTGATGTTGGTTTTGTATGAACTCAATTTTCACCCTTATAGTTATGGTTCGAAAATACTATTGGGTGTTAAAGGTAGTAGTAATCGAGGATTTGGGGTGTCAGGCGAGTCCCGACGTGGTGTAACTCTGTAAAAGTTAGGTTAGTAACAAGAAACTTTTTCTGCTGTAGATTTCTTAGAATGACATCAATATCTTGTCTTTTCTGTGTCTAAGAGTACATAGTGCCTTGGATTTGTGGTTTTATCTATAATTCATCGAGAAGTGGAATATTAATGCGGGCATGTTTCGAGTAGAATTTAAGTAACATGACTAAGATCTAGATAATCTTCTTTTTTGATTTCGGGTAGTTAGTGCTTTGAGCGAGAAGGAATCCATCTCCTCTTAACGTGACTGGGGAGACCCTTTTAATTTCTCTCCTGAAAGCTTTTTCAGCGTGCATTCACTTAATGATTAGATATTGCGTTCTTTGTTCTCAGTAAGAGCTTTTTGGAGCTGGGAATGTTGTGTAAGCTGTCAGTCCTGGAGGGGAGCATGCATAATGATTGAAGTAAACATGAGAACGAACTAGGTAACTGGTGGCTCTTTAACTCATTTTTCTGGGGTTGACCGCGGAACTGTTTTGTGCACTTAGGATAGCGAGGGCGTGCCAGATACGACTTGATCGCTGGGAACTAGACAGAGGCTCTTCCAGGTGACATACGTTACAGTGGCAATCATAGCATTAAATATTGCGTTAAGGGCATTTCAGGTAAGAGTTAAAGTCCATTTAATCCGGTGTCGTTGGTTTGGGTGGAACTGTTGGGTCGGTTCTACTTTAGGGTGGCTCCCCCTTATTCCTCTTCTCTCATTTAGGTTTTCTCTGAGACAATTTATATAGAGTTTTCCATGGAATATTAAATCATAAGGCAGTCACCTCTCATGGGTGTCTTATTTTATACGAATGCTTCTCAATAGGGGTCAGTGGAAAATGATTTTCAATACATGGTTGCTTGTCGTGTTCAACCGTACATCAACTGAACCCGGATTATATGTGGTTTCACACTCGCCTTCATGCCTAAGATGACTGCCAGTGCCTTTCTATCTCATAAGTAATGATGTGATCATCTGTGCGTTCTAACAACTCCCAGCAAAAATAAAACTTTCATTATATAGCTATTATTTTTTAGGTATATTATATTTATTATTTTATATATTATGCGCTACTTTTTATTCTTATTTTTATTTTGGGGTATATTATTGTGTTTTTTTTTAATTACTCCTTTATATATAATTAATATAGATCTACTATATATATATTATATATATATATTTATTATTATTATTATAATATTATATAATATTATATTCACTATATATATTACTATCATTATTTTAATATATATCTATTATATATTATATTCATAAATTGGCAGCTTAATACTCGTGCTTAATTTATTTGTATTTTATTAAAATGTCCTAGTGGGTTTGAACCCTTACCTTTTGGATGTTTTGTTACCAATAGTTTATTCACGGTAGTGTCCTTAACTCGCTATCGACTGACGCTATATGATAGAGGAAACCCTGCTCTAGGTTCTTCTGGGCTGAATGCTTGCGTCCCAAGAGTATTGAGAGGCATGGTTTTCGAATCTTTTCAGACATGTGGAGACTTGTATAGAAGTGTGGTATTCCTGATGTAACTATATATAGGTATCACCAGTGACAATTTGTTGTCGACTCTAGATCGGCTTTTATTTTGGGTATATCTTTTCAAAATTCTCATTGAGTAGGCTTTTTAGAACCCTTAATTACCCTGGCTCCCTTTTTTGTACGTATCTGATTTATTTCAAGAGGTTACCTTCGCTTTAGCATCCTGCACCCGCAGGGACTTTGTGCGTTGGTCCGGTTTTCTGCTTAGGTTGGTCTTTTTGGCTTCATTGTGATCTAATGAGCGCCTATAGTAAGGAAACCTGCCAGTTTGCTCTAAGTAGTTTTTTTCTTTGCTCTTCCCAAGAGGTTGATGTCATAAGGCATTGTTCGTTGACTCATTTTTAATTGCTCCAGACATAGGTCGTCTCGCCCCTACACCTGGTGACTTATTTCCCGTTCCAGAGGTCACACCCTTGCGCTATATGTATTTTTATTCGGGGGAACTCAGAGAGTTATGTGAATAATTCAGTAAAGTGTTGGGCGATTGTAAGAATCCGTTCTTGGATCTATTTTGTTTGGATTTTTAACAAGGTCCTGAGTGTTTTCGAACCCTTACCGCTTTTATAATGTTATCCCCCAGAGTGTTACCTGCTTAACTGCACGATGAGTTTCTAAAAGGAAGACCTGCTTCAGGTAATCCGTCGAAATTGAGGTTTGCGGTTCCCCAAGAGGAGTGAAGGCATGTCGTGACAGCTAACATGTTCCAGGTTTTCTCTGAATAGCTTTTTGTTTCCTTGCGCGCAAAGGTAGTTGAATAGGCATGTGTTGTACATACTAACTCCCTCCTAGACAATGTCGTATTGATCGGCTCCACACTCGTAGTCAGATGGTAAAGACTTGGGTAAATTTTATCGGGAGCTAAATAGGTATTTATTTCTCATGTTACAATTGGCACTTAAATCGTTGCTTTTATTTGTATACTTTTTTCAATAAGTGATACTCATATCAAGAAAGTGGTTTGTATTTCGTCGTTGTTACGCTTTTTCTTGTTAGGTTATCACTATACTTGAGGTTACGTTCTTTCTTTTTTTCTTGACAAATTTATTTTAAACTAAATTAATAGATATTGCAACACTTTTTATGTCATCATTTCTTTTTAATCTTCGGTAGTTTAAATTATTTTTTTCAACTAAAATATGTTATTTAAGTTTATAAAGGATTTTAAAAATAATATACATATGGGTATGGCTGCACATGCAGGGTCGGGCGTGAAATGTAAATGACACAGACCGGGCGCTTTTATGTAAGTCTGTCGGGTCGCCGAATAAATTGGGGCGTGCTGGGTCGCCGTTGCGGGAGCGTTGTGCTCGCTCGTTGAGCCGGGGCCTTACTCGCGCGGGCCTCGAGTCGAGATGATGGAGAGAGAGAGAGATAGAGAGAGATGAGTAGTAGGAGAGAGAGAGAGAGAGAATTTATCTAATATACAGGCTTAATTAACTAAATTAAATTGTTTAAAGTAAACTTTTAAAAAATCTTAATTGTGAAAATAAAAATTGTTTTAAAAAATATTAAAAATAGAAAAAATAAAAATCAGTAATGATCATCAACTTATCTCTTTGAACTCACCAATAATATATATATCTTAGATTAATTTATATTTTCTCTCTCTATCGGGTATATTATGGAAAATCTTTTGTCATTTTTAATCAAAACTTCTCTCCAAAGATCGGTAAAGTAAACAACTTAAGGCCTATTCGACTTTCTATTATTTGTTTGGTATACCCTACTACATAGGCTTATTTACTTCTATTATATATGGCCTTGGTAATATTCTTATTTAATCATCCGAGACTCCTATGTGACCTAGCTGGGGCTATAGGAGAGCGCGTGGTACTAGGTGATCATTTGTGCTATTGGGGCGTTGAGCTATAGTGATGACTGTGATGATGTTATAGGGGTCTAGGGAGGGCGAGTTGATCCCGCGCTTAGGGTAGTTTTGCTATACTCAGTTCTATACTATCCGCTTTTACGTATTATTTAGCTTATTTTTGTAGCGGCTTTCTGTATAGTGAGCCTAGCGGAGGTGATTAGGCGTGAGGAGGTTGAGTTCAGGGATAATTTTAGTGTTTGGGTATGGATTATTTTATGTGCTACTATATAAGTCGCTTATTTTCTTTATTATATTATTTTTAATTACTTTATTTTTTATTTATATATGACTCGTGTATATGCCCCCTCTCTTATCATTATTTTCGATTTATTTTTGAGTATTTTACGCTTTTCGTGATTATCATCTTATTTGCTTTACCTTTTCTCTATTATCTGTAGTCTGGCCCATAATCTCTTCGACGGCCCGGAAGTAATACGTGGTAAGTAAATTTTCGCCCTTCTATCGACGATAAAAACCGAAGGTTATGCTTCATTCTATCACTCCTCTCACAATAAAACATTACATAAATTTATACTTAAAAAAAATCAACTAAATATCAATAATTTAAATTTATATCTAAATTATATTATATTAATGTAATTTAATTAATGAGAGTGTGAATTCATACTATCCAATAAATTAATAAAATATTACTAAATAATTTTTTGATGAGTTTATTACCCGTGAACCTATGTTATGTTTGATTGATCGCGTGTAATCTTTCCTCTGCCCCGTGCTGGCTTGTTTGTGGTTTGGTGGCCGGGCGCTGGCAGCACCTTTTACCCCTTTGTTCTATGCCGGCGTATTCGCTAGTGACCCTTTGGATTTGTCATCCTCTTGTGTGCTGCGTTGGGGGGTGCCGTGCACTCTCTTAGTACTGGTTGATTAGGATGTTTGGCCTTATACATGTGATCCTTCTCCTCAATAACGTTGTGACTACCTATGTGTCCCATAAGGTTTGACAGTAGACCCCTCGTTCGTAGGTACTGTAGGGTTCGTGGCCCAGTTCGCGCACCCCAAGGGGGGTCTCCAGGCCCTTCTATAAACCCTTGACGGATACGTTTGACGTTAAAGAATGGCTTGAAATCTTTGGTATATCAACCTCTTCATACCGTGACGGCTTCACCACATTCATTCTGGATTAAATAACCGTTTTACAGTGACGTCCAACTAGTGGGGGGTACTCCAGGCGCGCCAACCTGAAGTTGTTAGGCCTGCCAATATAGTGAACGAAGAGCTTGGGTGAGAGGCTCTCCATTCTCCTCATCATGATTGGTATCCCGTATCCTATCATATATGGGACGGTTTATATTACGTACTAGTCCCTCTGAAGAGGCGCGGTGTGTGTCTCTTTCTTTCTCTAGCTTTCTCCCCAAATACCTTGAAGATATTTGAGTAGGAATTCACGACGAACTCGTATATTGTTTCACCCTTCTATCTTCAAAGGTACACTCTCTATCATCATATATATGAGTTTAAAATAGATCGTTTACATAATGTCACCTAAAGGGGGGTCTCCACCCCCAAACTCTGAAATATTGACATATGACGATTACGAAATACTTGTTGTATATATCTATTTCACCTACCTTCTATCATAAGGTATACCTATCCCATCTATCAATATAAATGGTGAGTTTTTAATTAGCCGTACATCACCTAATGGGGCGGGTCTCTCAGTCTCCCCAAATCCTGATAATATTTAGATCAGTAGAACCGACGAATCTTGGTTATAATCTAGGCTATTCTACTATCTATGTAGGGCGATGCTCGTATGCCAAAAAATAAAAAATAAATAAAGAAATATTTTTTTCTAGTTTTTTTTTTTTTTCTTTGTTATTTTTCTACTTTTTCTATCTATTATCTCTTTCTTTTCTCTTACTTTCTTTTTCTTCTTTTTATTTTTTTTCTTTTCTTTCTTCTTTTTTCTTTATTTATTTTTTCTTTTCTTTTTTGTTTTTTTTCTCTTTCTTATTCATCTCTTTTTTTTTTTTCTCTTCTTTCTTTTTTTTTTATTTTCTTCTTCCACTTTTTTTATTTTTGTTTTTCTATATTCTTTTATTGCTCTTTTCTTCTCTTATTCTTCTTTTTCTTTATTCATCTATCTCTCTCTTTATCTCTTTTCTTTTTTTTTATTCTCTCTCTTTCTTTTTCTTATTTTATATACTTTTTTTCTTTTTCTTCTTCTCTTTTTCTTTTCTCTTCTCACTTATTCTTTCTTTTTCTCCATTCTTCCTTCCTCTGTTTATCATTCAATTTTTTTTACTTTTCTCCTATTTTCGTTTTCTATTTTTTTTCTTTTCTCTATTTTTCTTTTTCTTTTTTTTCTTCTTTTTTCTCTTCTTCTTTCTTTTTTTTTATTTCTTTTTCTCTTTCTTTTCCCTTTTTTTTCTTTTCTTCTTTTCGTTTTCCTTATTTTATGTTTTCCCACTTCTTTTGTTTCTTTATTTCTGGGAATGTTTTAATTAGTTGTTTAATTTGTTTTTTTACCCGCCCTCTTATCGGCTGCGTCTTTTTTTCTTTTTTTTTTTTTACCCCACCTCTCCCCTCTTCATCCACGCTTCTTTTTTCTTTTTTTTTCCCTCTTTTCTTTTTGTTTTCCCTGCTCGCTTTTGTCTCCCTCTAGTCTTGTCAGTTTGATCGTCTGGTTTTTCTGGCCCGTCCTTTTTGCGGTTTTTTTGACTGCTTTTCGCTACTTTTGCTTTGAGTGCTGTTTAGCGTTACGATCTGATGTTGGCTCTTGATACTATCTTTATTTCTTTTTTCTTCTAGGTGGGCCGACTGTCACATTTGCGTCGGTTTGTGTACAGATGCTGTAACAGGTTTTCTACGCTGTTTTGGCCCATTGTCTTCCGTTATCTTTGTCGGCTTTTACGCCCCGTTTACTGCTCTTTTCCCACCATTCTTTTTTTTTCTCTTTTTCTCTCTTTTACACAGTACGCTTATTTAAGCTTTCCTCTTCTATCTTTTTTTTTCTCTTTCTTTTCTTCTTATTTTTTCTATTCTTTCTTTCTTTTAACTTCTTTCTTTCTTTTTAAATTCTTATTCTATTCTTTCTTCTTCTCTTCTCTTTTTTTCTCTTTTTTCTTTGTCTCATTCTCTCTTCTTCTTTCTCTGGTTGTTTTCCTCTGTGGTTCCCTCTGCATCTCGCTTGCAGGTTCGCCTTTGCTCCCAGTCTTCCCTGCACGTGGTCGCCCACTACTGTTTGTATCCTTCACCTTCCCTGCCATTTTTCCTGAATTCATGATTCCTCTCTGTCCCTCTTCCTTGACCCGTACCCTTGAATCTGTCTCCGTCTTGCAGATTCAGTTTTTCCTCCCCCCACCCTGCTATGTCCCGTTGTTCCTCTGGCTCCTTTCCCACTTTTTACCTCATGCGCGCCCGTTTCCTTTTGTCCGTCGTCACTTTGCCCCGCCTTCTTTATTGGCGTTGCCCCTGCACTCATCTATCTCTCTGATCTCTTCTCTTCTCTTTCTTCTATTTCTTATATTTCTTTTCTTCTCTTCTTTTCTACTTCTTTTCTTTTTTTCTCTCTTCTTCTTTCTATTTTCTTCTTCTTCTTTTCTTCTTCTTTCTTCTCTTTTTTCTCTTCTCTATTTTCTCTCTCTTTTCTCTTCTTTTTCTTCTACCTCTTCTCTTTTTTTTTTCTTTCTTATCTCTCTCTCTTCTTTATCTTTCTTTATTTTTACAGCTTCTTTTTCTTTCTCTCTCTTTATTTATATTTCTCCTTCTTTCTTCTTCTCTTTAAGTTAACCCTCTGTGGCCCCCTTAGGCGGGTGTGCGTCTATCTCTCTCTCTCTACTTTCTCTTCTTATTTGTACTGAAAATTCTTAAGTCATTTCTTTCTCTTCTTTTTTCTCTCTCTTTTCCCTTTTCTCTTCTTTCTCTCTTGCTCTCTCTCTCTAATTCTTTTTTCTTATCTCTCTCTCTCTTTTTTTCTCTCTCTTTCCTTCTTTTCTTCTCTTTTCTTTTTCCTCTCTAGTTACGCATTTCCCTCCGTGTTCACCCTTTCCTGCTTCCGCTCTCATATAACTTGCGTGTTCTCATCTCCGGTCCGCTCTTGTTTGTGTGTTGTATTATCTCTTATCTTCTTTCTCTTCTTCTCTTTTTCTTCCCATTTCTCTATTCTTTCTCTACTTTCTGTTTATATTTTCTCTTTTTGTTTATTTTTCTCATCTCTCTTTTCTCTTCTCATTATTCTTTATCTTATTTCTCTCTCTTCTTATCTATTTTTTTTTTTTTATTTTCTTCTACCTTCTACTTCAATTCTTTAATCTCCTCTTTCTCTATATCTCTCTTTTTTTTATCTTCTTATATTCTATCTCTTTTCTTCTCTCTTCTTTTTCTCTATCTTCTTATTCTTCTTATCTTTCCTCTATTACTTTCTTTTTATCTTTCTTCTGTCTCTCTCATTCTTTTCTTCTCTTTTTTCTTCTAGCTCATCGTCTCTTTCTTTTTTTTTTCTCTTTCTACTTTTGTTTTCTTTCTTCTGTATAATGTTGATATCTTTTAAAACATTATAAAATAAAAAAAAAATAAATAATAAAAAAAAAAAAAAAACAAAAAAAAAAAAATAAAAAATTATTCTTTTTTATGTTTTATATACATTATCTTCTGCTAACATCTTATAAGTTATAAATAAGTAAATAAATGTTAAGTAAGTAAGTAAAATCAGTTTAATTTCAATCCTACTCCTCCTCTTGTCTACCTCCGTCGATGTTTCCCCCGGGTTCAGTTTTCTGCATCGCTTGTAGGTTTGACTTCGGCCTTTTCCCTCATTTTTTTGCACTCCTTGTTCTTTAGTTGGCAGCATCAATTCTTCTCATTGTATTTGTGCATAAGTCCATTTTTGACTTTTTAATAGGATTTCAAATCTCACTCAGGACAGAAAGATCTTATAATTCTTCTTTGCTTAATGGTCATTGAACATTCCAATTTTTATCAAAGTGTTGTGTTGTATTTTCTTTTACACATGTACCCTACAATCAGTTAAGACTCACGCCTTCAAGAGTGCTAGTTTTCTGTATTTCAAACTTGACTGCGCTTCTCGCCCCTCTACCGCTGTTTGGTTCCCATGTGCTCCGTCCGGTTGTTGTTATTTCTGAACTTGCAATGTGTTGGTACGTTGTGCTCTAACGTTTATCGCTCGTGAGTTTTTGGAGTCGTGTGGTGTCATATGCTTTGTTGTGATTTTTTCTAATGGTTTCATTTATCTCTCTGTCTTGTAGTGAATCAACAACAAAGACTTCTATTTTGAGCTTTTGTTTTTAAATTGTCTAGTTTATTTTCGTTACGATCTCCTTTTTCCGGTTCTTGTCTTTGCTGTGAGTTTCCTCCACCACCGCCGGGACGTTGCTAATTTCCCTTTCCCTCGTTGTCTCGTTTGGCCTTCTCGTGGAGCTCTTTTTTCTCGCTGGCTTCTGGGCTCGCTTGTCTGGGCACATCGGTGTTTAGCTAACATTTTCCATTATTTACATGTTTTTTCTATCTGCTGGTTCTCTTGCCTCACTCCCCGTTTCTTGTCCGCCTCTTCCGTTGCTTCCTTTCGGCTTGCACCTTAAGCATTTTTATCGTAACGCTTTAGCCGCCATTTGACCTTTCTGGTTTGGGTGCCTCTTGGTCGTGTGGGATTTTCTCAAAGCTTTTTCGGGATCTCCGTATCTCCGGCTCCGGTTCCAGCATTTTAAAATTCAACGCGCTTTCTCTTCCTTGACTCTTTTCTTCTGTTTTCGGCCTTCGCTTTCCCGAGCTTTCCCTGTGATCACCGGCAAATTACTCTATTAAGAATGTTGTTCTTACGGTTCTCGTTTTTTCTTCCCGTGACTTCCGGTTGCTGCCGGCTCCTGTTCTGTGTCCGTTTCCATGCTTGCTCTCTGCTTGTTATATTTTATTTCCTTTGCCGACTATCGTTCCGGTACGACGTTCGATGTTTAAATCATTAATTCTGCAATGGTGGCATGGTTTTTTCTTATGGAGAAGTTCTTGCGGATGCGGTTCGTGAGAATATTCAATCGTTTCGTTATTATGGGATTTCATCCTTATTATTTTCAATACTTGTAGATTGCATGTTATTTGAGTATATCTCACTGTTTAAAAGTAACCCTTTTATAGACTGGAATAAAGAAATGTTTTTTATATAAGATGCACCAAAACGCAACAAATATTATTTCCTTCATGTTTCTCTTGTGCTCTGGAAATTTTAATATAATTCGCTTCTTTGATATTTCTATATATTGACCACCTCTCTTGCCCTGTACCCATTCTCTCTGTAATATAGCCATTTTTCTGTCTTGCGTATCTCGGGACTGTTCGTCATTATTTTCTCGTAAAGTAAGAATAATATATTATCCATCCATTTTCTAGATCAATTCCTAAGGTCTGTCTTAAAATATATGTTCGTTGTTCGTGTGTACATAACTATTGTGATGTCCTGTATGAACATAACTGTCATGTATTCTTATCCACAATTTTTATTCAAAACAGATTTTATATATGAATATACTATATTATCAATTTATTTACTGCTCCATGTTCCATTATGGGTTCATTTCTATCTTAGTATTCAGTTACCTTTTCGAATCACTTATTTATTAAGTCCTATTATCTCTTATACTAATGTGAGGATTCTTATTTACTGTAGTCCGCCCTATCTCGTTTCTATTATCTACTCCACGTATATTTTGATACGGTATGCCTACTCATCTATTACTTGTCTATATCATACGGTTTAGTACTCTACCTTTTACTCCCGACACACGTATATTATATTATATTTTTCCGATTTTTCTGTTTTTCTTGTTATTATGTCATTCTATTTCAGTCATTGCTTCTGTTGCTGCGTTCTTTCTTTATATTATACAGTTGGGGTTCCTACGATGTATCATACTTATATGATGCATCTAGTCTATTTTTTCTTATAAGAGATGTACTTTAGTATATATATATTATTGCTACGGTTGCTGTACACTAATATCTAACTGCTTAATTTACTATGTTACCGATCTTACGTATCCTCCGCATATGAGTTAAGTGAACGTTTGCTGCCTTGATGAATTGTGCGTTGCTCGGTGAGTATTCCGCATACAAGTTAGAATTGACTTTTTCCTAATGGACTGTTGATAACCACATATGATTTATATATTTGCCATCTAACATGGTATTCTTTATGACTTTGTTTGCTAGATTCAATTACTATTCATGTGTGCGCTTCAGCAATTGTATACGAATGGTTATCTTTAGTCATTTATCACTCTTTCCTTGTTACGTATAGTCTCTTATTTCTCTTCTCTACTTTCTGTGTCGATATTTCTTCTGCCTACTGTTTATATGTTTTTATTTTATCCTGTATTTATTTACATATATCCCTATACTCATTCATTTGAGGGTTTAGGTTTATTTACCTTTGTGTCTGTACTATATCGTATGATCTTTTATATAGTTTGCCCTTGCATATTTATGGATACTGAGGTCTAGTATACTACCTACCCCTTATCACCCCCCAATTGTTTCTCTATTATTTGGTGCGTCATGATCACTTATCTTCTCGTGAGCCTATATATTATTCACCTATCTCTAGACCCCTCTATGCCCTTGCACCCTTTGACTTTTATTTACCTTCTTCTAACAACTTACCACCTATTCACCGTCGTATGGTTTGCCTATCAGACTTTCTGCCTGTGATATGCATGACTAGATTTAGCCGTATGAGTTATTACCTATTTTATGTATTTTACTCTACTATTATTTTGGCTTTTTGCCTCCTTCCTCTTCCTGACTAATCTTATTCTTTATCCTACTTATTTATTACTATCAACTGTTTCTGTTGTTTACTCCTCATTAGATTATTATTTTGTAGTTATGTATTCTTACTACCTACCTATCATCGACGACTTGGTTCATACATACTTCCACTTCTTTTCTTCGTTGTTTTACTTCTTTCTATAGAATATTTCTCTTTTGTGTGAACATCGAGGTTTTCTGCTCTTCTCCCTCGTTGGCACCCAGAGCTGTAAATTGCTGGCATTATCGTTTTGGGAAGTGTTGATTTCATATGAGAAAATTGTGCTGTCTCTCAAACAACCATATAAAATCTATTCTACTGCAATAAACATTCCCTTCGCCTTTTTTCCTTGTTGGCTTAGAGCGTGTGATTTCCTCTCTAACGAGTCCACGTGTTGGTTGTAGTTTATGCTCTTTTGAAATTAGAGCAGAAATAAATTAAAACTCTCTCAATTTTCTTATTGTTCGACTTTGATATTGTCGGACGTGTCAATTCGTCTGTATTATGGGTGTGACAATCTTTTCCGTCTTTCCCCCGGCCGCGCCACCACTCCTGGTCTGGCTTGCAGTGATATGAGTACGGTCTTCCTTAGGATTATCCTGCGAATTTGATTGGTCTTACGTGTTACATTCTGATGGAAATCTTGGTGTCTCGCATTTGGCGCGGTCGGGATTTTTTGGGTGCCAATTATTTCACCTCGCTTTCATGGGATCGTAACTGAATCGTTGCATGGAATTTTTTTCACCCGTTCTTCCTTTTGGGCTTATTTTCTTTTTTTTCGTCATCGAATATAAATGTTGTAGGTTTTTTTTGACACTGCTCTCTGTGTTTCATCCTTAGTATCGTTTGATTGGTTGTCTGTGGTAGTTTCTTTCACAGTCCGTGTGTTCGCTTTCTCTCCTGCTTGTGCGATGTCTCTTTCACTAATTCATTTTTCTTCTCTTCTTCTTATTATTGTGGCAACTGAGCTCTTCTGCTTCATTTCTTCATCTTATTCGTGACAAATCTCCTAGGCGAGCTAGGGTTGTTCATTCCTTTTTGAAAACACTTGGTCGAGACTGCCTCTTTTTCGTGATCTTTCACTTTGGCTTTCCTCCCGAGTACTTTTTGTTTTCGATTTTTTTTTTGGTCTGCTTCTGCACTCCTTATTTGTACATTTTGTCTCTTCTTTTTTGGCATTATAGAATCTGAACAACAGAAATCCCCATATCCTTATTTCCCAGCTCTTTTTATTTTTCGCTTTTAATAGATATGGTTCTAGATCCTTTTTCAGTTTGTTGGCGAAATGCAACTTTCTATCAACAACAGAGATCTTGTGCGTCCCAAAAATTTACTCTGGTCTATTCTTCAGGATTAAGCATTGGTTGCATTTTTCTCCTTCTTCTTTCTCTATTGGAAGTTTTCTGATTTTCGCGGTTTTGTTTGTCTATTTGCTTATGAGAGGGAGTCGTCGGTTCTGTTCGTATTAAAATGTGGTTATTGCAGTGCAGATTTTCTTCTGACTTTTTGGTGTTATACTTTTTGTCTCGTGGAGATTGTATTGGTGTTTAGATTATTTTTGTGTGCGGTTGTATGGTTGTCTTTTTCGATTTGTTCCTCCCACTTGAGCTTGTTGAGAGTTGGAGAGATTTTCTTCAGATAGTAACGGTTTTGCTCTCTTTTTTCCGCTGTTGGCGGAGAGTCTCTCCATCTATAGGCTAGGCTGAGCTCCGATATCCACGTGGATCCAGTGTTTCAGTATAGCGCAGTCGAAGCACACTTTTTTAGATCTTAGCAGACATATATGATACCACTCTCTACTTCTCTCTCAGATGCCCCCTTGTCTCCCTGTTGCTCAAATGCGACTATGCATTGAGAGCGGCTCACTTGTTTGCAGCCTCTGATTCCTCGTCTTGAACTCTTCCATTGTATTATTTTTTTGGTGAGCAGGGCCCTTTTGCTGTCTTTTGTTATGGGGCTCATTTTTTGCTCTTCCTTTGCTCTCTGTTTTTTAGGTGTACAGTTTCTTTGTTGCTTTCCCGTGCATTGAGTTCAGTTGTGAGACTCCATCCTTTTCCTCGCACCGCAGAGCCTTGCTTTCGCAGTATAAATTGGGGTACCTTAAGTATCTGATTCTATCTCCGCTCTACCTCTCACTGTGTGGATGATGATTAACGTATCTATTCTTCACGCACTTTTCTCTCTTGTGAACATACGTTCCGTTTATCTCATAGTTTTCCATTCTATATTCAATTTTCCTTTACTGAATATACTCACCTTATTTTACTCTTCTTTGGCACCTTCCTCTTTCAGTTTTGATAAATTCATCTTATGGCTATAAATCATACATAATTTATTCTTTCCTTTATTGTCTTTCTACAGTTTAGCATCTACCTATTCGCAACGATATCTTACCCTCGATCTCCTCGCTCCGTGGTATTTCGTGGGATCTTTCATATTCGTGTGTGTCTTTATCTTCGTGATTACATGTTTGTATTAGTATCGCGTTTATTTACCATAACTAGCTTAATAACTTGCCATTGTACCAAGACCCCAAAGTCCTTGTGATGCCTGACTGATAATCCTCTCAACAAATTTCTTTGAATATTATTTCTTTTTTCTCGCTAAAATTAGAAGTTATCTTTTTTCTTTTAGGACTTATTTTTTATTTAGAAATCTTTATTACTTGTTTTTTTTAATTTTCGTCCATCATATCATAAATCATTATTGACTCTAAAATTGATCGTAGGGTGTCTAGTTAACCTTTGTCTGTTGACTATTATTTTGTGCAATGACAGGGAAAGTAACACTCGGATCATTGCTTTTACTAAAGTTTATTTTTTTATTATTTGCTGTAAAAATTAGTGAAAAGGAGGAAATTTTGAATGTAATTTTAGTCTTTATTTCTTCTCATCTAACATTCTGATAAAAAAAAAATTAAGGCAACTTTTTAATTTTAAAAATAAATTACTTACAATAATAAAATGCTATCAGTGTAATGGTGTGTCCAGTTCCTTTAAACAGATTGTATTAACAATTTCATGGTGCTTTGGTTATAAAAAACAAATAAGAAAAATATTTATTCATTAAAACAATTATAAACACACATTTATAATTTTAGAATAATAAACAAATTTGAGTAATTACATGACAAAAAATGTGATAGTTAAGTTTTGAGACGTCGTTGTCTCATTTCTCTCTTAGGTTTAGTTTTAGGAACCATTTGGTCCGCGGAAGCTTTGATGAACACCCTATCACATTCCGTTTCTGAAAGTTCTTTAGAATCTGAGAACGCTGATGGAGGATCAAGAGGGCAGGCTGGCGTGCACGATGCCATACTTCCTATACTTCCAGAACTAGAAGCTGAATTTTCACGAGCCGGAAGTCTAGAAGTGAAAAAACAATTATAAAAAATTAATTCGTATGGGTCGAGATACTTTAATTAGGATCTATGACTTTTAATTTGTTAAGGGATGAATTCGATTTACCCACAAAGGTTTTCGTGTATTAAATGGCACCCTCCCACTTTATCTAATGAAAAACTAGTGTTGACATTAATTTATTTTTTTATGATTTCCTCGACATTTCTATAATGATTATTTTCAACCTGTTCCAGATTACTTGACTTTTGATAATTCTATTTTTGACACAAGCTTTAGAATTTTCTTTGTCTCTTAAAAATTAATTTTCAATTCCTTTACGACTATATAAATACATATACTCGTAATAGTTTTCTTCTTCAATATTCAACCATCAAAACCTTCTTTCTAGGGTTTCTTCTGCTTTCATACTATGCATGCATCCTCCACGCCACTCTTCAGAAATATTCCTTTTTAAATTTTATTCATTCCGTTGCAAAATCATTAAACTTATTTTTATGGTTTGCTTTATTTTCATCTACTTTTAATTACTACCTCATATTACACTTCCAATATTTTTTCCTATGCTCTACTATCGAAAATACTTTTTAAGCAGTTTTCAGTGAATCCACCAATCAACTATTTTCCGTAATTCGCTTTATTTCCAGACTTTTTCCTACTATAGGATATTTGAGAATTATGATTTTGAGTTAATCTCGTCTATAATTTATTGTTTCCATATAGTTTCCACTCGCAGTACATACATTATGCAATCTTAGTTAATCACCAACTCCTACTAACCCCTTTATATTGATCCATCCTTTCCTTAATGTATTGAATGTACATTTGTAATCCATTTCTAAATTATTTTAACTATTGTTCCTTCAATCTTCTTCCTGTGGAACATTCGGTTATTGTAGCATTTCTTTAACCTTCTGGTCTCTCCTACCTTTGCTTGCTTAAGGTATTTTCTCTGTATTGTCAAGGATGCTTGAATTGCTGACTATCAAAATTATTTGAAAGTTTTCTACATATTAGGAGCAGTAAAAATGTCTTTTTGGCACTTTTCTTGAACAGGGAGCAAATGACAAAGCTGCAATCACTTTCGTCTAAATACTTAGCCCTTTGTTTATATCAATAAGTCACTTTACTCATCATATTACTCAAAGGATCTCTTAAAATTCTATATATATATCACCCTCCCACTGATACTATTCTCTCTCTTCTCTCATCGTCTCTCTCTCTCTCTCTTTCTCTCTACTCTCTCTCCTCTCCTCTCCTCTCTCCTCTCTCCTCTCTCTCTCTCCCTCAAATAAAATTCTGGAATTACGATAATCAAATATACATAACTCACGATCTAGGCAATATTGAATACATGGAATAATCACATTTAGAGGATATGACTAATGAATAATAACAATACCTTCACCTTTTACCAACATATACCTCGAAAACATGCAATGCGATTTTTTAATTCCGCTTTCTGGTTACTATTGAAGCTAACCATATGCATGCGCTCGTAAGCTCTGACGATTACGCAAATATAAAACTGAGTGAGTTACTACAGAAGTATGATAACATACCATACTAAATAAACTAATTCTCTCTGTCTACCTTAGACTACCGGATGTTGACCTGATGATGAATCTTTAGAATCGTCGTCTTTTTTATCATTTTGCCACATATAGAGATGAATGGCGATGACGTTAGTCGGCATGTAGTAAGTCTCCTTGTACATTGATTACTGAGGTGTGAGTTGGCACTACTTATTGTGATAATGTGCCTTCTTTTCAACCGCCGAAATTCTCGTGCGCTCAAGATTCACAGCCACTCACACTCACTCATATTCATTTCCTGATTACTAGGCAATAACTGACAGCTCTAAGGATGGTAGAATAAAGAATCTTAGTGAGTCATAACTGTATATGAGTAGAGGTATAGTAGGTAACATCTATTTAGACTCACGTATATATATTGTGGCGAGTGCGTCCACGGGTATGATATGGTATTCCTATAGGACGTCTCAAAGGCTGTAAACCTATATAAGAATAATACCATAAGTATATGCCTATCATGACTCAGCTCTGATGACTTATAGCAAACTCGATCACCCCTCGGTTTATAGGTCACCTCCTCCAAAGATGCATTAACCTTAAAACTCACCTACTTACTGTAAACAGTATAATAATAGCAACTAGCTAGAGAATTGATATCAGCACTATGAGCACGGATCAACTCCGGCTCAGTGATCTTTGATATACACTACTACGAGAAACTAGTCTCTTGATTGTTAACTCAATTACTAATGTGAGTCCGATATACGCTAGTAGTTTAAAACGGTAAACTACCGTGAAGGTAGAGATAAGGACTGCTTTGCCTGGTAGTTTTTGACTTACCTCCACCTAGAAAGGTAAAACTTAATCTTACACTTCGTCAGTATCGTATAAAACGCATTGACTATCTTATCTCCCCACCTCACCGTCTCTCAGGCTTAAGTTGTGATGTATCGAAGAGGCCGTAAACGCTCAATATGAGTAAGGAAACAATTAAGAGTTCCGGTAATGTATCCCTAATACTTGCACGCGTATATCAGATGTAAAACTGTAAAATGAGAAATTAGTATAGGTAGGAGAAGTAAGGTGATTATGATGTTATTTACGTATTCCAACGCAAGATAAATAATGACCTCACGATCTTTCCACTCTATCAATACAAAATTTTAAATTTATGCCTCCTTAGGGATATATATGAGTACGGTATATATTAAACGATTCAATCTCTATATAACATCCTGTCTAGATAGAGTGAGAGTTTGTGTAAAGTATAGCGTTTTTTAACTGTCTCTCTGCTCATGGAAGAATATGAATCCAGCAATGTGTCTGCATTTTCCGGCTGGAAGGTAGCAGAGACAAGGCTGAGTAAGGCCCGGTGTGGAGCTTACCACATGAGCTATTCCCAGTGCGGCCAAGGCCCAAGAGAAGGTGTGGGCATCAAGAATAGTTTGTGGAATGAGGCCAAGATGGCTCAAGAAGTAGGCCCTCCTCCCATACGTGCCTTATCTATCATACTGAGGTTGTCATCGGTTCTGTGTTCCTCGATCCTCGCTTCTTCAGGGATTGTGAGATGTCTTGTACAATATTGCTTTGTCACGGAAAGCGCCAGAGTGCTAGTCAGAAATAAATATAAGGAGAAAAAACTGTGTGGTAATGGGAGCCTCAAGAGAATCGACTCGCCCTTTGTCTAGCAAGGATGAGACCGCCCAACCTGGCAGTGTGCGCGAATATGAGGACAATGGTAGACCCGTTCCTTCATCTACACGATTTCTTGTAGAGAAAAGCTAAGATCTTTGTTTCCATAACTAGTGCTGGTTTTTCTAGTATGTCAGGCGACATGTGCTAGTAAAGGCGAGAGACGGCGCGAGTCCATGTGCAGAAACGACGAGAATCGACCCAAGAGTGTCCTGAGAGGGGCCCGGCTGTCCGTAGCCCTTGGTGTCCATTACGGAGCTATGTATTATAGCGTGTAAAGCTCAATTATATGGGTTGGGGGGATAATCAGTGGTGCAACCCGACCGGTGTTATTATGCTGAATCGCGCGTTGGCATCGGTTCGCAAGCATTTGCTTAGCAGAGTAGGTGTCAATCCCAAAAGCGGAGGCCCAGAGAAGTTCTCTACGCGTTCCACATTTAAAAGACTAAACCTTTGTAGTTTTCACACTTATGAGTTACAAAATTGGGGTTAAGGTACTGAACGGAATTAAATTAAGCACTCGGACAATATAAGAGAACGAGGATGATGCTACGAGTTGTATCAGGCCTTGCCTACCACCCTTGTCGTGATTGTGGTCTCTCTTTGATATTGCTGATTTCCTTCGGTGTTGCTTGTTAAACGTGTTTCCCGCTCTCACAATCCGTCCCCACAGCGATTTTGGGTTTGTGAAAATGTACCGGTGAATAGAACATCGTTTTCAAAGTGTCGAAGTTTATAAGCACGGGGTATATGTCCTCATTCGCAAACATGCGGTGGTTCAATGGAAAACATTGGTCCAAAATTCTCAGCTTCTCTCTCTTGTTTTTTGTTCGTTTTTATTACATCTTCCCCGTCAGCTCAAAAGTATAACTTTGTAGTATTATAGATAATATATATTAAGCAATCACTACTTACTAATTAATAACGTATTATATATATATATTATATAGGTATTATAGTAGTGAGTATATGTTAAATGAGAAAAAATAGAACGGAATAAAACACGGGGTCACTAATAATAAGATATTATTATACCCTACCTATAGTTATAATCAATAGTATACGATATGGGAACTGATGTTCTCGAATTAAGACTTCGAAAGAATATAAGTACTTGCTATATTATATTTAATTTTTGTACAATTATATAATCACTAAGTAATAAATATTATAAATTTTCAAAAATTTTCATTAGTTACAGCTAATATATATATATATATAATATATAGATATATATAGTAGAAAGATAAGAAGGTAGAGAGATTATAAATCAGTTTAACAAAAGAATATAGTAAGAATAAGCACTAGCGATAGGGAATATCGTATATACGTATAGGACCGGCCTTTCCGATAGGTACCCTATAAGTGTGAGAAATACCAGATATCCACCTGCTAGTACCAGGATCAAAAAAATGAATTATTTATACTATTTTAGTATATATTCATGATATACCCTATATACTATATATATAAAGATATATTTTATATTTTATTTCCAGATTCTGATGTTGTTGAACTAAGCATCTACTACTTAAGACTACAAGTGGCAACTTTTTACTTACAAAATACCTTGCTTAGGAGTTCCATCGATGTGGTTTACACTCAAAAGTTCAAGGAGAATAAAAGATTACTTACCGAGGAATATATATATATATTCTACACCTACACCATTTATATTACTTTCACGATAAACATGTGAATAATATATTAATATATTAATAATTTAAACTAGTGGAGTAATAGTACCTTTGATTATATCATGAGTTAACCCTCTACCTAGTAAATCAATTAATTATATATATAATATAATATATATATATATATAATTAGTATTAATATATTACTATTAATATATTTATTTATAAAAATATATATAGAATATATAAACAATAAATATAGTATTATATTTTTATATTATATTAGTAGTTATATTTAAATATAAATATAATATATTATAAAAGTGGTATCGCTTATAAAAATATTTTATTTGATCTATTTATTGTAGAATGATATCTATACAAATATAAAATTTAATAGGTAATATAAATTAATATATATAAGATTATATTTTTATTTTATATTATATAATTACTTAAATATAATAATATATATATGTATACTATTAAAAGAGTTAAGATGGGCCTCTTTGGTATCATAAGTTTTAATTTAGCCCAGTAGATATGAGGTAAAATATGGTATATAATATAGAGTAGCTATATAATATATTATCTATATATCATATACTTATATTCTTATATTTCATTATATAGTATCAGTACATAATCACCCTTATTCGTTATAGTATTAAATAATGAATCGCTAAAACTTAATATTGTGTTCAAGCAATAAAATAGTTATTCAACAGATTTTATTGATTATATGAGATGTCAAATGATATTTGACATACTTTATCTTTGATAAGAGCTACAAAGGACTTTAAGATAGTTAAAATAATCACATAAAACTAAAATTTACGCTTCTTCATTAGTTGTTGGTCGTAAATACCTGACGACGCGAATATGAGAAAATAAATAAAGTTGCTCACATGAATTATAACTTTTAAATATTTTCCAAATGAAATATGAAAATTAAAATTTATTGCTACCACCTATCTATATGCAGTCATCTATTAAATATATATTACACACACCACAAGAAATATTGCCCAATGCGGAGGTATGTATGATTTACTATATATAGTTTAATTATTATATTTATGATTATTATTATATGTATATAAATATAATTAAATTATATATATATTATTTAGTATATTTAATAATATTAATATTATAATTATATATGAGTATATATAGTGATATTAATATATAGAGTGTAAGGTGAGAGGTAATAAGATAGGGGTGGAAATTGTAATGTAAAGGGTGAGATTAAGATATAAGTGCGTATAAGTTTAGACATGTATATTGTTTCGGACGATTACAGCCCTAGTGGCGTAAGAGTGACGTCGGAATAGGGACTGAATAGGTAGTATATTGTATATATGAGGGTAAGTTTTAAGAATGAAGTGTATGGACAAAAGAGGGGCTGTAATAAATAAATCTCATAGTAGTTTAAAAGGTATACTAATGTTTGCCTTTGACGATGTTTTTGTTAGTCTTGTATGAGAAGAGACGAGTTAATATGTACTGTACGAGAGTGATGAGTGAATCAAATGGCCGGATGTAAAAAAATTGATAATGTACCAATTTTGACCACAGGATGTACGATATTGATTTTTCTTACTTTTATGTTCTTTTCTAAACTTATATTCGGATTTTGTGAAATTTATGAAAAAGTAATTTACGTATAGTGTGAATGATATTACATATAGAGTCTCTTATAAGAAAATATTAGCATCTTATGGTAGTTAGTATCAAAATATGAGATTATAATTGGTTGTGCGATAAGGATGAATAATTATGGGTTATGACAGAGATGAAAATATAACGAGTATAAAGAGTTAGGGAGAAGTATATGTAAAGACATTTTCGAGGGTCTTGAGAGAATAATTGTATATCTAATGTGTGTTCTTATATCTCATATTCATTCATAGTAATAATTTATATGGCTAAAATAGCTAGGTGAGTGAATTGTGATAAATAAGAGTATTAGTATGAGATAAGAAGAGTGGTTCTTTTATCAATTATTATGGAGAGAGAAAAAATTTGTGTAATATTATTAGTGTGAGGTTATGTTTTTGTATGATATTTAGTTACTTCACTGGTGATAAGTGTGGAACTTTGTTACTTCGTGTGTTATGTAAAAACTGTAACTCTCATTGCCTATAGAGAAAATAGTACATAGATTGAATATTATTTGTCGAAGAATGCGAGAAAAAAAAGACAAAGGGCTTTTGTGAAGTACTGCGCAATATTGATCATTCTCATGAGTACTGAACCAGAAGAGTTATATTTTATTATTTCATGTATAGGTATATATGGTGTAGAGCTAAGAGAGATGTATAGATTTGGTGAGGTATGTAAAGGAGAATTTTGGAAGAGCAGTGTTTGCGATAGTATAAGAAGAATTATGTAAAACGATTAGGCGACGTGAGGTACATCTATTAATAGATAATGTAGTAGGACTACATTAGTACATTAATAGGTTGGTTAGGAGAGTCTGGTAAGGCGGAGTAGCGTATATAGGGGGATACGAATGAGTATTATATAAGAGGTGAGCTAATAGTAAGTAAACTCAATAAGAAAGGAGCCGTTGAGCTGAGTATGTGAGATAGGTAATAAAGATTATCCCTATGGAGGTACCGGTAGTTAGAGATGAAGGCGAGAAGAGTGTAGGATATTAGCGGGTGGCTAGTATGATTAGCGAGAGAGTTTCGTATATGAGGGGGAGGAGTTAAAATAGTAGTGGAGTAGCTAGAGTAATGTAGAGAGGAAGAGTGAAGGAGATGAGGCATTATGTTAGACGTACCCAACCTTATCCGATTCATATTCTGGCAAAATAATAGAGCTTAAAGGGAAAAAACCACTCCAACGAGGAGTCAATTGAACAAGATAAATGGAGATAATTTTATTTATTCGAACATAAGATAACTTAAACAAAACCACTAAACTATTTTATCCTTCCGCTTTTACGATTCCCGCTGGTAAGTTCCGTGTCCTATGTAGGATTATGAAGTTCTTACCCAATTCATGGAGTTCTTAGGTTCTGTTATCTATATTTACACTTATTTGGCAGTGCCTGAGTCGAGCTTGGTGGATCGCTAGAGTATATGAGAATGGCTCTATTATAAAATTTGAGACGGAAATAAAAATTCTGAATTTACCTGAGAAACCTCAACCCTGACGATGCTTTAAAATTTTGACCAGTGTTGGATCTCTTCCTTCTTTTTTATTACCTTTTAAGTTTTATTTTGTATTCCTTTCATACTGGAGTTACTACTATTTTGTTAGAGACAATTAATTAACGATATACTTATTATTCCTTCTTATACTGGATATATCTATTAGATTCATATCGTGGTATCGAGATTAGATCTACATAAGGTGAATGGGCGCCATCTGAAAGAATATCCTTAATGAGTGGCCATGTTCTGGAGAGTATTTCGCTGTATATATTTATCAGTTATGTCTCCTCTATTACAAGTCTTTTCATTCAGCTGTATATAACTCTCTTTAATTATAGTTGAATGGTTGTTCGACGTAGAAGGCGTTTTTTATAGTGTTGTGGATTTTTTAGATCCGAAATGTGGGGTTCAAAACTGTAAGTTTTCGGCCTTAGATATTTCTTAAATCAGAATAAAATTGAACGTCAACTTCTCGTTCAATTCCTAGCTTGAGAATAAGTTCTCCTCGTCATACAAAGGTAATTATAAAAACGATGGTATATCAAAACAATATAATTATTGGCGTTAATGGATTAGGATTTATATTTTATTCAAATTAAGGTCTTAGCCTCTCAGTTAATGTTGAATTCAGAAATTATAAAAAATGGTTATCAAATATAAAAATGAAATTTAAATACTAAAATTTTAATCAAATTATTTAATCCCCTCGATGTAATTGTTTGAAAAGATAAGATATTCCAAATCCTTAGAAACAAACCTCTTCCTGTAAGAAAGAATAATAAATATATTAACAAAGTTTCATTTAAGAAGTTCTTTAAACTTCATAATATATATATGTTAACAATAATGTGACACATAAACATTCATCTACGAATACATGACTGAATATGCAACCAATGTAGTTATAACCATATATATATACTAGTTAATATACTATTACTAATATAACCTATATACTCCTATAATAAATAATATACATATATATAGTAATATATAGTATATATAGAAAGTTAATATATGCCACCTATATTCGAATATAAATTCAAAACAATATACAGTATATATAGGGTTTATGTATTATTATATATATAGGTTCTTGTCTTATATAATATTTCCTACTTATTCTTAATTAAAGTATTATTTATCATGATTCCGATATGATATAGATATATAGTATATATATATTAAAGTATATATAGTATATATATCATTATATAGTACGTATATATATAGGAATATATATACAATATATATAACTACCTATATAATATATATATATATAATAATATATATATATATATATATATATATATATATAATATATATATATAGTATATATATATATATATATATATATATATATATATATGCTTCTTAAAGTTGCCTTCGCTCGCGGGTCTTACATACACATGTATGTGCGTCATATGTATATGCAAGTATGTTACCAGCATAGTCACATGATTCACATTCCTGGGTATTTATTTATAATTAAATAAGTCAGCTGTAATTGTCCTAACTAAAATATAACAAATAAATATCCGCTCGCTGATGACGTAATCGTGACGTCTGCTCGTCCTCGTCTAGACAAAGATTACAGAAATTTATTATTATGTTGATATTTTATATTATTAATATATATTATTAGTTTTTCTATTATTTTCATTGTTGTTATTATTTATTGTTTTATTGATGATATTAATTATTATATTATTATTAATTATATTATTTAATTTATATTCAAAGTTAAATGTTTAAATTTTAATTTAGTTTAAATAAATTTAAAAAAATTTAAAAAAATTTAAAGATTTAAAAATTAAAAATCAAATTTAAATAACAATTAAATTGATTTTAAATTTGAGTTGAGTTCGTTGAATTAAATTTTAAAAATTTTCTTGCCAATGAAAAATCAACTGTAAACAGAAATTAAAATATTAATAATATATTAAAATTAAAAACGGAAAATTCCTATTAGAATAATTTTAAAATCATTTTTAATTCAATAAAATTAATTAATTCAAACAAATATTTATTTGGACTTTGCAATTAACAATAATAAAATAAAATTAGTTTTAATTTGAAATGATGATAAACATAATAGTAATAAAAACGTTCAAATGACACTATTAAATCTTACTACCATACCCTTAACAACATTGATATAAGACTTAATTTTTAAATTTAATCAACATGCATTGATCCATTTTACTAAAGAATTCGGTTCTTTATGATTTAGACGAATGAAATTTACGTGTTATAAATTAATTGATATGTTTCTGATTGAATTTAAATGAAATTCTCTAGAAATAAGAAATTAAAGCTAAGTATTTAAAATTTGAATAATCTTTATTAACATTTCTAAAATATTGAAATTTATTTAGAAACAAATCTATATACTTTGTTTAATGTACAGAGCCTCTAAATCCAACAGTTATTGTTACTGACACTTCAAAAAATTCCATTTATGTATTATTTCTTTTATTATCTTATTATTATGAAAATACAGTGATATCTAATGGCTGTAGAAGATGAATGGCATGTGGAGATAAAAAGCATCGGTGTTTTTTTCCTCGGAAACCCATTCCTGTTATTGAAGACTATTTTAAATAACAAGGGTAAGTTAATATAAGGAAAATTATTATATGAAAAGATATGAAAATCAATATGAAAAATTATCGAAATTAAATTAATATATGTATATTTGTATTGCAATCGATTATTTACTCCAAATTGTGACACATTATTATATAATATAATATAATATTGAATAAAAAATTTGTATTTTCAATATGAGTGATGAAAAATATCCATTATTTTTATTATAAAGCCCCATTATAAACTAATTCCTCATCTATTATTATGGTATTAATATTATTGATATTTTATCCTTATATTCCAGTGTAATAAGAAATAATAAATTTTGCAAATGAGAAAAAAAGTTTATTTCAATAGATATTATATATATTTTTTAATAAACTATTTAGTAGTAAGGGTTGAAATGTATATCAAACATTAGATATACATTATCATGAGTGATTATATATATGTAATATATTATATTATAATAATATATATTATATATATATTTATATTATTATTATATATATAGTTTAATAATGCCTATAATATAATTATTTAGAATTATATTAATAATATTATATAATCCTAATATGATCCATATTTTTTATTAATATAGATTATATTATAATATATATATAGTATATAATTATATATATATATATAGTATAGGGAGGTATTTAAACTATTAAATAAAAAATATTTTATTAAGTTTTCAAACATATAGTACTCTTCTTCATTATTTCTATACTCTACCACATGATTATCTTTGAGGATATATAAAATTTTTCCTATTTACATATTTTTACCTATAACAAATTTTTATATCACTATACTAAATTAATGTCACTTTCCTTTAAACTCTTTATTCCAAGAAACAAAAGGCTTTATATAGGATTAATAAAAAGTAAGAATTTTTGAGAATAGTTTATATGATATATGAAATTGCATAATTAATATATTTTTGATTGTTGTACAAAGTAGAGAGAGAGAGAGAGTATTGTGTATTGTCAACAATAACAATAAATTTAAGTGCTTATAAGATAAATATTAAATTACTTACTATTAGAATCCCAAACGTAACTCAGTATAAGTATGTATAAACATTAAATATTACTATATCAATATGATTTAAATATATAAAGATAGAGCCTAAAAACTTTTATTTTTAGCAAGTAGTATAAGTAAATAAAAGTAATATTTATGTATAAATTATACAGAAAGTAATAAGAACATATATTATGTATTATCCAACAGTTCTTAAAATAGATAGTAAGAAATATATTACTAATGAATAACAATACCTATCTATAGTAAATGTATATTACTATTTATGTTTGGAAAAAAGGTTAATAACCATATTAGCTTATGTATGAATAGTTGTAAGTATTACTTATATATTAAGTAACCAACAATAGGATTAAATTTACAAAGCA
>JABUQX010096978.1:0-46516 GCA_015478945.1 Trachelipus rathkii
AAAGAAATGTTCCTCTTTAACCAAACAAAGAGACCAAAATAAAATGATGGAACTGGAAGGCTCTTCATTCGTAATACAAGTCTTGAATTAGACTTTCCTTGAAAGAATTAACATAAATTCTCACTCTCCTCTAGATACCAACATAAACCAGTGATGATGATAATGAAATGTTAAACACGATGGCAAAATATCGAGGCGAGAATATAGTAATAGATTTTAAGGAAACGAAAATGTTTAAGAAAATTAAAAGATTGGGAGATGTTAAATAATTACATTGCTGTGTTGTGTTTTGCGTTTTGAAATGCCAAAATATCCTCAGACCACTGGTTAAACATCGAACCTTTCTAAGCATAGAGAAACCCCTAAAATGAAAATGTGTTAACTCGGGGGGTCATATCTAAGACCATTAATTGTTAAAAATAAATAAATAGAACGTAGCTAATAAAATCAAAAACATGAATTCTTTCATTTGATTCGTATATAAATTTTAAAAAATAATTCATCCCTGAGAAAATCTATTTGAAACGTCCTCATATGAAGTAATTATGAAAATTATAAATGTAATTTTAAGAGGAGATGGGACTTGTTCCTTTATTTCCATTTTTCTTCACCATTTTCAATCGCTTTCCTTCCACGTGACAAGAAAACATTACCTAATTTTGAGAGAATGATACTGATTTTTAGAAGAAAGTAAAAGAAAAGGATTTGTGGTGGCAAACATATTTGAAGTTATGCATTCACAACAAAAAAAAAATAGCAGAAAGACTGTAGTGTAGAAAGGTAATTTTATTTTGTAGATATGGAATGAATTTTTAATTGGATAAGTGCGATTCAATTCGGTTCTGAATAAAAGGAGAAAGACTCTTGCAGAAGAAGACAGAGTAAATAATATGTTGAATTAGATATGGAACGAAGGAAATATTTTGCAAATTGGCAAACTAAAAAAAAATGTTGTATTAAAGTTGAGGGCTAATGAAAAATCTCTAATATTAAATTGTTTTTATTACTTCCTAATCAAAAATTAAAGCGTCTGAAAGATTATGAAAATAGAAAGTTTAATGAATTATCACTATTGAAGGGAAAGTGTAAGCGTGATCAGCTGGAACCGCAACAATTGGAACTTAAATTTAATAGCTTTATTTCCTTCAAATGGATTATAACTAATTTTTTTTCCCAGTTAATGTACGTTCTTAATGCAAGCAGAAAGAGGACGTTCGATTTTTATAGTTACTGTCTAATTAAAAAGATCGAAGGACTGAGAATGATTTATAAACTTGGATCATATAATGCCATCTAACTTTATATTCAAAGCCACAAATAATCCTTATAGCTTTACGTTTTACTATTTATGAACCTTGGGTATGTACTTTTAAATTAACGTGAATATTCAATTAACGATCTAACTTTACTGTTTTGGAGTTCCGCATTAACCCCTTCCTCTTGTCAAATCCAACATTATGGGTTGGTCCTGTCAAAGTTTTTGATAGATGTCGAAGAAGAATTATTAAGCTATACAGAATGATTCAGATCCTAAAATATAGAAAATGCCTAAGCTATAAAACATTTACAAGCACGGAGACAGTAAGAACGCCACAGGGCAAGTGGCGCTCGTGTTTTGTTCAAGGTGGTGCTGCTTTAATATATATGTATATACTATATATAGTATAAATATATTTAATATATATAATATAAAGTAGTATTATATATATATATATATATTATCTATCTATATCTCTATCTCTATCTATATAGCTTTACATTAATGCGAATATGCTTTGAATACGATCAATAATAATTGCAAAAATTCAAATTGTATAAATTCAGTAAAAAAAGTTAAGGAATTACACAGCACCCAAATGAGCAAACTAAATTCATTTTTTTCCAAATGTAACTTATTAAGCGGCACACACGACAACTCTCTCTGCGCTAGATTCAAAGTCATATTTTACACTATAGAGAATTTCGAACACAAAGATTTTTCAGTTCTTTAAATTATTTTATATGGGAATAAATTGTTAGACAAAAAATTATTATATATAGATATATATATAACTTAGAAATATATTATATAATAATATATATATATATATATATCTATTATATTATAGTAGTAATCTGAGAGAGGAGAGAGGTTACATTAGGAAATAACAATTGCTGTTGTATGTAAATGTGGCTACAGCTCCTGAAATTTTTAAGGGGGCTGCAGTTCGCAGTGCCTATGACGATGCCCGTCATTGGGCACATGGGTTATCTGTCTCCAGTCAACTAAGTAACAACAAGGCTTCATGCAAAACCCCACACAGTCGCCTAAGGCTTGTCAGTATATTGCGGATATAGCGAAACACAATTAATTAGGTTACGTTGCGATATGATACGGAAAATAAGGTACTCTACAAGTTTTGTTACCTTCTTCGTAATCTACTTATTGTCCGATATTTAGAATAAGGTGCGTTATATGCAGAAAAGAAAAGCAGTAATAGAATATGACAATTTTTTATATAAGAAAGCCTATGGTAATTCGCATAGTTGTAGGTTCATTCCCCTTGGCTCTCATTGTGTGTGCCACTAAATAATATCCATCTTACAACCCCGCCTTATTTCTCTCCTTATCATTGCACCTTTCTTTTTGTTCTCGGCCTCTGCCAAACTCCCGGAGAGTTCTCTCCTGCAGAATATTCTTTAATGCCTCAATCCTACTTTTTCTTCGAACTCCGTCCGGTCGGTTCTCCAAGCACAACCTCACCACTATACATCCGCTTGAACCCAGCCGACTATCAATCATCCTTTCCACATTACCAAACCACATCTCGAGCAGACTTTTACATTATTGCTCTCGTTTTACGCCCTTCTTTTCACACCACACAACTCTTCTAATACGTTCATCCTCATTTAATCAATTCTTTCTCACACCTTGCACGCCCCTAAGATTGTCCATATCTGAACACATGAACTTTAGATCTATACTTCTTTTCCCAGACCTATTCTCATACTCTCACTACTATACAATAACACAGGTACAATATCCCTTCATGCCAAGACCAGGCTACACGGCAGAACGAGCTCCAGAGTCGTCACTTCTGATATTATTGCAGAATACGATTTAATTGTCACAGCGCTCGCGAGCCTGCGCTGACATGTCACATAGCTATGCGCTCGGGGCACTCTGCTGTGCATTCGTTCCTTCTCGAGTCCCAACACATACCAAAGAGAGAGATTAAACACACTCAAGAGTACTTGTTCCAGGTGCTTCACACTGGACATCTAACATAACACTTTCAACACAGAAGACGACTGTGCTGCAACCACTGAGAGCATAACCCCTTACTACGTATCTTACCGTTTACTTTTCAAAACCCACCTTTTAACACACCTTGCCAAAATCTCTTACCAAAATCCTCTACTCTTCTTCAGATTCGCCACAGAGAACCAAATCATCCGCATATAAAAAGTAGGGCACCCTCTATATTCACTCCATTTCTTCATCATTCTCACACCATTTCCTGCCACCCCCCACAATCCTAATTCTTTCATAACCCCATCCATTTTAAACCATTGAGAACCAAGGAGAATCATAAACAACCCTGTCTTCAACTCCTCTTATTAATATCTAAACCATATCAATGCTTTGACACCATTTTATTCTTACACACAGCCTCACTATCCTCAACATATTTTGATTCCATCAGAACCTACCACAAAACACTAATATATCACTACATTGACCTGCCATAGAGCTGTCCTATTAAACAATATCATACGCCTGTTGCATAAAACCTAAACTTTTATAAAAAATTTATCTTCTTCTCCCTCATTTTATCAATCATCTTGTTCCTTAAAGATTTGATCCTACACATCCTCACCACTTGCCAAAACGCACCTTGTTCGTGTCACCAATTCAGTCCTTCTAGTCACTTCGACGGCACTCTTCTTCGAACAAAATACCAGCAAATACTTGCCTACAACACTTCAGTAAACTTATTCCCCTAAAATTTATAAGTTTTAATAAGTTTCATAATTTGGCTTTAGTCAAAGACTATACTATATGAGCCCCAAACCATCCGTATTACCTCTATCAAATCCTGTTCTTTAATATGTTGCAAGTCAGTCCCCACTCAAAAACCCTCCTGCGGCCAAACTTATTACCAAAAATAAAAACATTCTCTTCCGCACTGAAATGAATGTTTTCTTACATCAAAATTACTTGACTTCTCCTTCCCTAATTTCTTATCCTGTAACACAACGACTACAAAATATAACATTGAATTAAAGTACTATAATTTTAATATATTTATCCTATGATATAATTGAATCGTTGATAATCGTTAAAAAATGATCGATTATCAAAAAAACCGATATATCAATAATCGGAAAAACACGATAGTTGTTATTCCCTATGAAAAGGAAAAAATTATGCTGGTTTAAATATTTTTCGGAGTTATTATTTAGAAAATTTCTTTAAAATATATACATGAAAGTAGAAAATTAGTAAAAAAAATCAAATATTTTTTTTTATACCCATTTTTTTAAATTAAATATTTTAAGTTTTAATACAGTATTACGCGAGTTCACTCTGGAAAAACTCTAACGATTTACGGCATTTTTTGCATACCGGTCCACTGTAAGCGTCTGGTAGAATTGTTGAAAATTATTACTAGGTGGGAAATGAAAAAAAACAAAGCTCGTTTTTTTTTTCCGAAAAAACGGGTTTTTCATGAAAAAAAACACACTGAGAAAAAAAAACAAGTTAATAATTTGTATTTCGTTTTTAGCAAATTTTGCAAATATGCTTCGTAATTTGGGACCATTTTTTGGTTCCAATTTTCCTACAAGGTGAAGCCCCTGAGTTTGTGTTCAAATTTTTTTTATAGGTTTCGGTATTTTATTTTATATTTTGAATTTTGATATTCATAATAATTTGTGTTTGTGGCTTCATTAATGTTTCCTTACTCTGTTTTAGTTCTAACATAATAATCTAAATTATTTGAATCAGGAATTAGAAAGCATGGTGGCAAAAATGTCGTGTGTAAACTTTAAAGGAAAAAAAGGTAATTTAAATTAAATTTAATTAAATGTGGCTGATTCACGCTGAATGAGAGCCTCATGATAAGAAGCTTGACAGTCGTCACAGCACAGTAGTCATACTCGACTGGGTCGGGAGTGGGACTGTGGATTAGAAATATAAAAGTTATAGGGCCAAAGCTCAATATTTTAATTTAGTCATTACCACTCATCCCTTTCATTTAACAGTCTTGGTATTATTTTAATAATTTAATATTTTATTATGTTCATTTGCATCCCTAAGTCAACTTATGAGTTTTGTCATTCAGACTCATTCTATATATAAATATAATATACATTAATGTTTAAAAGTAAATTATATAAATATGAATTATATGATACAAATGTAAAATACATAGTAAAATTAGTAAGTAGAAGTCCTACAAACAGCAGTCTGAGGCTACAACCTACTGTAATTTGTAACGAAAACAATTGATAAATTATAAGAGAAAGGTAGTTCTGCGATTTTATAATCTGATAATGGAATAATTGTTGTTAGATTTCAAGTATCTTCCACATTTGAAAATGAAAATACTCAAGTGAAATATCAAATTAGCTCTTTAAATTATTTAAAATCCATTTAATGAAAAAAACTGAAAAAAAAACCCAAAAACATGAAAAAAAACATGTTTTTTTTCTTGAAAAAAACATGATTTGAAAATTTTTTTTTTCCCAACATAATTATTATAAATTAAGGACTGTTGAAAAATATTAGAACATAGAAAGTATAACAGTAAGAGAAGAGTATCACCCAAGTGCTCTCGTCACGGTGGTTCACTTTGTCTTAAGCTTGTGAATAGCCTGAAAGCAGTATTTGTTTGCCCGGAGGATCGCACTATTGCCCTTCCGTTGGTGAGGTCCGTTCTAAAAACAAAACAAAAAAACAGTAGGAAGCCACACGGGCCTATCGAGACTGTTCCTGTCAACCCATAGAACCAATCACTAAACATGTTCATGCAAATCCACAAAGCACCCTAGGACTTGTCATAACTACATAGTATACACAAAGCTACAACTAATGAGAAAAAATAGTAATAGTGTGCAGAGGGGCTTCACCCCAATTTTAATAAAAATCACAGATATAGCTATTCTAAAAAAATAATAAGAAGAATAATGAAATAAAAAATTGTCGCTCTCTTTATAAAAAAAAGTTACAGCCTCTCAAGTTGTTAAAAATTTATTTTATGATTTTGCTAAAAAAAAATTTTTTTAAAATCACAGAATATATATACTCTAAAAAAAAAATAATAATGAAAGCTCCCCCAAAAAATGAAAATGATTTGAGTCTTTAGGAAAAAAAGTTAAAGCCTTCTCAAAGTTAAATTTTCCCATAGGCTTTTCTATAAAAAAAAATTAGTTTGCCTCGTGTGCTCGTTTTGGGCCATCCTAGTTCAGGTTACATTAAGATTTGTTTAAGTATACATAGATTTCTTTGTTTGTGTATACCATAACAAAACTTATCATAACCAGAACTAGAGGGCCTGAAATAGACCTAACCAGGATGATCAAATAAATGAAGTCTGTGGGACTTTTTAAGCAACTTTAAGAGAGCTGTAAGCTTTTGTATCTAAAGAGAGCACTCATTTTCGTTTTCAAATTATCTCTTCATTAGTTATTTTTGGGGTAGCTATTCGTGATATAGAAAAATCGGGATGAAGCCCTTTGCACTACTATTGTAGAAAAAGTAAATAAATAACATTTAACCCACAATTGACTATTTTAAAAATACATGTACTGTCGTTTTAAAAATTGTACTGTTAAAAAATAGGCTCGTTGTTTGGAAATAGTTTAACCTGATACATCAATATTTAAAAAAAAAAAAACTTATGATTTTAGAAATTACCATTTTGTATATAAAATTATCTTTTTATGAACACATTTTTAATTTATAAAACTAATAAAAAGTAACATTGTCATTTTAATATATAATTTTTCATGTAAAGAAAATTAAAATGAAAATATTAAAATTATATATATATATATATATGCTATATATGATATATATATATATATATATATATATAATATATATATATAAATATGATATATTATAATATATAATATATATATTATATAATATATAATATATAATATATATACCCTGTAAGACGGGGCAATCGTCCAAAACAGGGGTACTCAAAATGCTAAGGTTTATGGAAACTTTATTTTTTTTTTTTTCAAAAAAATATTTTTTTATAGTTAATGTTATCCTTTAGGAGTAAAATTAGTATAAATTGACGTTGTAAATATAATATAGGTAAGTGTTAATTAAGCCGATAATAACGTAGACCGAATTGCATCCAACGATTTTGGGGGGTGGGGGCAATTCGTTCCTACTCAATTTCACATCCATAAGAATCCTCAATTAAAGTGTTTTATTTAATAAATTATGGATAAGTCAGTTTTCATTTTTAAACAATGATGGTATAACAATATTATTTTAAGAAATGGGTTTGAAAACCATCGTAATAAAATGTTCGAGTTTGTGTTCATTTTTGTCAAACTGCAAATCTTTAAAAAAAAGGCTCGCCTAACGTAAGGAATTCCTTAATCTGTATAGGTTGCTAATTCTTTTTAACTTCTGTATTATAGCAGAATTAAGAAATTCTTTACGTTTGGTGAGTTTTTTTTTACGATTTTTGCGATGTTTGACAAAAATGAAAGCAAATCGCTTGGTTGGACAAAAATGAACGCATAGCTCAAGCGTTTTAGGTCTCTTTTTAAACATAATGGTATTACAATATTTTTTTAAGAAATTGGGTTTGAAAACTAATAAACTGTTCAAGTTTGCGTTCGTTTTTGTCAAACGCAAAATCGTAAAAAAATGCTCACCAAACGTAAGGATTTACCTTAATTCTTTTGTATTCTATATTACACAGTTAATGAAACCCTTGATATTGAATTTCTATTTAATGAAGTACTTCCATTTCACTTAAACTCAAACGGATTAACCTTTTTAGCTTGGATTCATAACAGTATAGTTACTTGCAGTTGGTTCTCCCTCGTTCAGAGAAATATTCAAAATTTGAAAATTATATATATATATTTTTGTGTTGTAGAATTGTCGGGAATGTGAAAGTGAATGCAGATTTCAAGGGAGTAAAAGCAAGTGTAATTGTTTTACGGTAGTGACTTACAAAAGTTCTAACAATGGAAGAAAATCAGTTTCAATAACACGAGATCGTATAAAGATTACTTACTAAGATGATGCCCCACAAAATAAAGGCGAAAAAAAACTTTGTTGCATGAACACTCACCGTCCTTTTCCACTCCAATGACCTTCGTCTGGCTTAAGTGCTTAAACTATTCTTATTTCTAATTTTTAGTCGTGCTTCATTCGCATGCAAGGTATAACATCAAGCTAAGGTGACCAAGGACAATCAGAAAACAGTTCTTCAAAGAATATAAAAGGTTCCAGCTCCAACATTCAGACAGTAACATGAAAAAAAATATATATTCAAGGATTAATGCCACACAATCAAATGTTTAGAGATATCATAAATCAGTAAAAGCAAAGCCAAGTGATTACCTTAATAAAGAAATGTCTTTGATTTAACCTTGCAAAATTGTGCCAATAGACAAGAAAGACAGGTAAAGAAGTGTTGTTTTTTAAGTTTAATTAATTATTTCTCATTATACAAGGCATTACAAGTAATAAATATACTCAAAATAGGATTACATTCATGTTTTATTAATAGATGTGCAACACATCAGAACCCCAATATATATATATATATATATATTTATATATATATATATATTAACTCCCTTCTCCCCTTTAATTGTTTTGCTTGGCCAGCAAAACAGAGTATTGAATTTGACTCCGAACTCCTTTTTTGAAATAGTTTGTATTGGAAATCTCGAGGTACTGATATCGGTATCAGAAATCGGTAAATTTTATACAAAATATAATTATTTATATTGGAAATTTTGTGGTACTGATATCGCTATCAGAAATTAGATAATTATATACATAAACACTCTTAAACCTAAAAAAATTTGATCTATAATCACAACATATAAGATTTATTCCTTTCAGAATAAGTAAATAATGTTTACAAATGTTTAATAGTTTGTGAATAAACACCCGAGTAACAAAAATATAAAGTAAGTTTAATTTTAAGTTTTAATAGACTTAGAGTAGTTTTATCACTGTTCTTATTTCACTCACACTTTAATATTGTTTTAGAAGTTTACTTTTAGAGTATCAATTAAGGCGCTAACAGTCAATTCACTTAATTAATAAAGTTTAGCACAAACTTCTTAAGTTAAAAATAAATATTTGTATTCAAAAAAAACAAAGTTACAATTTTTGACATTTGTTTTTATATCTCTTTACTTCGTTTACTTAAATAAGACAAAATAATTGTATTTAATTTTTACTTAATTAAGACAAGACAAAATGATTATATTTATTACTCTCAAATACCTTGGGCATGATTAAGGTTTGTGGCTAAAGTGATGAAGACAGTTGTGAGAGCGTTTCTAAAGCCAAAGGTGTAATAACAAAAAAAAGAAAAGCCCTGTGCCAAAATTTAAAAGAAAAGCACTTGTTCAGGCAAGGATCCAATGCTCTGATCCTGAAGCAAAAAGGGTTCACAAGAAGGGTCCTGTACCCTGTTCCTTTAAAAAAATATATATATACATGTAAAAAAAATTTACTTAGCAAAGAAGAGTATATGACATAAGGTCAGGAACAAAAAAAAAGAATTACGCATCAGTTTACCTCAAGAGAATACAAATTACGCATCAGTTTACCTCAAGAGAATACAATTGAGGAATAAAGATGATCGTAGATTTCTCACGTATCTAAATCCGACTATCTTGAGGAAAGAAAGCTCGCTTACAAGACATCTATTCTAAAAACAACAAAAATAACACTTACGTAAATTGTATCCGATGAAATACATAGGACTTATTAATGATCAATATTGATCACTTCAAAAAAAACATTTCTCCTACTGACCTTAAAGGCAACTTAAAAATATGTGACTTGTAGTAAATAGTAAGAACCAACATTCACCAAAAGACTGAGAAAATTGTAGACAGCTTATAAACTACAACTGAAAAAAATATTGTATCCTTATACTTTTTGTAGAAGTGAAACTCTACATTTTCCTCCCCACCCGTCGAACTTTGACGGAAAAACGGGGGAGAGCTGGTAAAACAATAGAGGAGGAAGAAAGAAAAACAAAAAAAGTGTAATATGTGTAAAAAATAAATTTTATTAAGGCCCATTCTGCTCATATCCCTGAGTGAGATTCTCAAGTATATGCCTAAATTCTTTTCCATCTATATGGTCATTTTTTGTATGCAACACCCCCAAAGCATAAGTGACAAATCGATTATAAGAACCCTGTATCAGGTCTGCTTCCTGAAACGTCATGCGTTGTAAGGATTTGGCTAGTGATATTCGTGGTGTCACCTTACTCTCTGGAGTATAAAAGGACGACGGAGTTGGACGTTTAAATGAATATTCAGAAGGAATTGGATCAAAGGGAGACACTTCAGGTGTTTCTCCTTGGATCGCACGTGACTGCTCAAAGGACGGTCGGAGGTTCTTGGGAGCGGTTTGGTTCTGATCCGAGCAAGAAAAACTCGAATGAACCTCCGGCCTATGCCTTGCCTCAGATGACCTCACAGGTCGCAAGTATGTCCGTTCATTTGACGACGTTCCGGCTGAACTTGGACCTGCAAGGGACGTTGTGGTGTTAAGGGTTGTGTCGTCATCTTTTACAAGACCCTGACGAAGACGAAATTGTGAAGCCACTGTCATTTGAAAAGGTGCGTCTGGTGGTAGTTTAGTGTTCATATCCAATGTGTCAAAATCTTTTAACATTTCCCAAAATGCTTTAACAAATTCTTTATTCGGGTGTATCCCATCTTTATTGTAGCCATCAGCCCCCAATGAATATACTTCATTCTTGGGATTTACTAAAAGCTGATATTGACTATATAGATCTCGACGAACCAGTCTTAAAGCATCGGTCATCGACAAAGTACGTTTACCCTTCCATTGCAAAGCGGAAGTATGGAGTCTAAGTAATTCATTATGAACAAGGATAGTATCCCTATTCAACACCTTAGGATCAGAATGTTTGAAGCTATTATACCAATCCTGAACTTCCTCCGGTGCGTGTGCAATATACCTATGAAAATTATAATAGGGAAGGTCAGGTAAAGCAGGCAAGACAAGAAAAACTTTCATCTTAGGATTAACTCTGTAAGCCATTTGATAGATGCCTTCCATAATAGGGACAACCTCCTCAGCTCGGAATGTTACATCTGGAAGGGTTATTTTGTATTCCTTGTATCTACCTTTAGATTTGACTGGCAGATAAATCATCTGGCGATATGCCATCCGGAAAACAGAAAACACCAAAAGATGAGTCGTATCTGGTGTTATATGAGTATTTACACATCTAGGAATGTCCTCGAACTTGTAATACATTGCCCTTTTAAATTGAAATGTGTGCTTCTTTGGGTTAGAATATCTTTGTTCATACCCCGACTCCAGGTATGAAATCATAGAATGTCCAACAAAGAGTATCTGAAATGTATAATATTCAAAATTAGATTCTCATAATAACATACTATAAGATTTATAAATGATTAAGTGACAAAAAAATGCCTCTTTAGAATCCCCCCCCCTTTTAAGTTAGCAGGTTTAATAAGGGTAGTATAGATTACATTCATTTTTTTTAAAAAAAATAAAAAAAATATTTTAGCATTTATTGGCACAAAAAAAATTTTAGTAATATATTTATAGATTCAATTGATATTATGCCCATATCGCTTTCCCTTTTGTTCCTTCTTTATCCAGTCGTGTAGTAGTCTACAAGAGATGGTCCATCCTCCCAGAACATCACACAACGAATTGAAAAGATGATCACCAGGGTCATGATCCATCCTACCAGACATCACTCGCTGAATTGAAACGATGAAAACAAAACACTTAATAAAGAATTGAAAATACCCAATAAAGAATTGAAAATACTTAATAAGGAATTGAAAACTTGAAAACACTTCATTCTTCATCTTCAGTTTCCTCTTCCAGATGATCCATCCCACCAGAACATCACGATGAAATGAAAAGATGATCATCATATTCTTCGGTTAATTTCAGTTTTTCAGGTTAAAATTTCTCCATCAAACAAGAATGATTTTTATTCATATTTTACTTTACAAAAAAAATAAAACAACAAAAAAAATTTATTTATTAAACAAAAGTACAATTATTACAAAACCCAATTTAAACACAAAAACACTTACATGATATACAGATTTTTAGTATTTAATTTATGCTCTTCTTCAGTGTCCCTCTTCTTTCGCAAGTGGTTCTTCTGTAACTGTATTGCCTCTTCGTCTCTTCAAGACAACGGGTTGTACCCGGTTGTGTATTGTTCTTCTAGAGAAGACTTTGGGCGTGTACGAGAGGCTATAGACCCTGTGAACCCTGATTCATCTAGTCTTTCCTCCTCGCAAACCCTTGTAGATAAGGTTGGTGCCCATCGCACTGTTTTTCTTTTTCCAAAAGTAGTTTGAATAAAGGGTGGTGTTTTAATTGGAGACTTGTCCAATTCTAGAAATTCTTTAATTATTGATGCAGTGTGTCCCGGTGGGATCTCTGGGATCTCTAATTGAGTAGATGTAGTATCTGATAGTGTGGAAAGTTCCAGTTTAGGTATATCTATTGTAGGTGTGGATGTTTTTCCTAAAGATTCCAAAGGAGCAATGTCGTCGTAAAGACTCTGTGCTTGTGGAGAGCCCGTAAAACTGGCTCTAGACGATAAATCCTCCATGGACAACCTTCTAACCTGTCTTTGAGGCACTGCCAACTGTTCTCTATCTTGAGTTATATTAATAGGAGTATAAGAAATGTAAGTCGGAGTTTCCATTGTATCAGGAGAAATATGCAATCTAGGTGAGTTATTGATTAAAAGTGGTATCACCGACATCTGTTCCGGTGTTAAAAACAAATTCCCCAAATGATATGATGAGATATCACTCAACTGGTCATTCTCTATCAAATACTCCTTATCGTATGGAGATGTTGATCGCACATCATCTGGATCCGGGATCGGATTTAAGGAATTCGCCCACAGGATACTTTGATTCAGGTGATATATGACATTAGAGAAATCCGGAGGTGGAACATCCGGAAATCCCAGAAACTCTTCCTCATCGTCTGAATCCGTTTCAAAATTTGGCAACTCAGCAGGTGTTGTTTCACTCCGCTCTCCCTCAATCTCCTCCAAAGGTTCTTGCACTGGAGCTAAGGGTCGTGTTAACAATTCGATGAAAATTGGCGTTCGTTTTAAATATTTTGGAGGTGAATTCCACCTTTTTATTTGTCGGTGATGAACTCTATATTGTCGTCCGGTGTCTGGAGCCTCGACAATATAAGTTACGTCATTCGAGTTTACTTTAATTATTGTCAATGGTCCTTGGTACCTTTCTTTAAATTTGTTCAAGGTGAGGTCTCCTGGCAATTGAACCTTAAGAGCCACCAACTGGCCTAGTGAGTAAGAATGGTACTTTTCATGTCCTTCATCCCAATACTGGGTAAACTTTGTCCATGGCAGTCTAGGATGGACTCCATGAGCTTCTCTAAACAATATTTCTGTAGGTGTTTTTCCCGTTTCTGCATGTTTCAGATGATTATATTTTAAAATTACTTGTGGTAATATGATATCCCACTGACCGGGATCAGTGAGAGAAACTCTTAAATACTGTATTAAAGTTCTGTTCATTCTTTCCACTATACCATTCGATGAAGGGTTGTAAGGAGTTGTGTAAATATGATAGATGCCTAATGAAAGGAGCAAATTTTCAAAAAGAGGTCCCCTAAACTCCCTAGCATTATCCGACATAAGTCTTGATGGAATCACTGGTAAGTATGGTATGATATTTTCTAAAGCCGTTGCAACGGTAGCAGTATGCTTAGTTTTTATTGGCACAGCAGCCACCCATTTACTAAAATGGTCTATAAAAACCAACGCATAGTTATTTCCTTTGTTGGATTTAGGCAATTGTAAAAGATCAACTGCTGTGAGTTCAAATGGATGATAAGTATTAATCTTTATTTTAGGTGGCGCCCAAATGACGTTAGAAATTTTAGCCAATTGACAAGTGTGACAGGATCTAGTGACATCCTGACAAATCATTCTCAACTTGGGATGCCATATTATATTTTCTATAAGAGCATATAATTTATTCTGCCCTATATGAACAAATTCAAAATGATTTATTATAGCTACCTGTACGGCAAAACTGAACGAAACCACGTAATGATAGTGATTATTGCGATTACTGTGGATTATGTGGTCATCCTGAACCAACAAAAATTTTCTTGAACGGCTGAATAATTTTAAGGGTCCCCTGAAAGGTTGATTATTTTGCAAAGCTCTCATTAACCTTCTCAATAAAGGATCAACTTGTTGACATTCAGTTATCTGAGACATAATGATTTCCACTGAATCCTGTGAATTCAACACCAAAGAAAAATTATGTAAAGTTATAGTTGTGTTAGGCAACTTGTCCAGAGTCATCTCCTCCCCACCAGAGTTCTTTAATTCATAAAGGAGATGAAGGTTTAATTCCGATAAATCCTCTTCCATCAAAATCTCTGGCTCTAAAATATGGAGAGTTTTCGGGAGACTTTAGAATGAGGTTGTAATTGTGGATATGCGATTATTGCTGTAGTAACTGATGTTGGTAACTCCTCTGAATTCATAGGTTTTAAAAGATTAAAGTGTATCCCTCCTCTGCAAAACAAGTAACAGGTTTTCTTTTCTGAATCAGAGGTTGATATCCCAAATTGAAGAGGGTGTTCTTTAGAACTATACACCAACACTTTTACTTTGTACATCGTTGCAAAGGCTTGAATACTATGTGTGAATGGAAGTTGGCCTGGATATTTTGACAATTTTAATTGTTGAAGGGTTTGTTTTTCACCTTTGCCAGTTGGCAAATGATAGTCTTTTCGATGATCTATTAATTCGTCTATTATGTTTACACGTAGTGCTATATGTTGACTTACATTATTGTATAAATACTGTGAAAAACATTGAAAAAGGGAATCCCCTCCTCCAGGCATAGAATGTTCGAAAAATCCGTCTGGAATTTCTGGGATATAGCTCTTATCGATTATTTCAGATTTAATTTCATAAGGATTACGAGACAAGAAGTCTGCTACTATATTTTGTTTACCCGGTAAATAGTGAAGCTCATAATCGAGGTCGTTTAATTCCTCTAGAGTTCGGGCAACTCGGTGGTTTACAAGTGGCATGTTTTGCAAGAATAGGATAGGTTTGTGATCTGTGTATATTCTGACTTTAATCTTATATAAGAACGGTTTTAATGACCTGACGGCCCATCGAATGGCAGCAACCTCCCTTTCAGTAGTGCTATACCCCCTTTGAGCCTTTGAAAATACTGTCGAGATGTATGCTATAGGTTTTTCTTCATTATCCTGAACCTGACTAAGACAGGCTCCTGCACCTATTCCCGATGCATCTGTATAAAGTAATAAGGGTTGTGCCTTTTCTGTACGATCCGGATAAGTTAATAAGGGTGGTTTGGTTAAGAGTTGTTTTAATTTGTCAAAAGCTTGTTGACATTCGTCCGTCCAAGGGATCGTTGATTTACATTTTAATAGGTCAAACAGGGGTTTTGCAATCACTGAACAGTTCGGTATATGCCGGCGATAAAAATTAACTAGTCCCATAAACTGTCGAACTCTTCTAACTGTTGTTGGTGCTTTGAAATCTTTAATTCCTTTAAGATTCTTTTCTAAGGGAATCATCCCCTTACTTGAAATAACATGTCCCAAGAAGTTTACCTCTCGTTTTAATAAATACGTTTTTGAAGGTTTTAGTTTGAAACCGTTGTCTGTGAATGCTATAAGAACCTTTTCTAATACTGCCAAATGTTCCGCGAAGGTTTTAGTGATGATAAGCACATCGTCCAGATAAACCCTGACTTCTTCCGGTGAAAGATGACTTAATATTAAGTGCATGGCTCTCTGGAACGTGGCGGGTCCATTTTTTACGCCAAAAGGCATTCTAAGAAATTCCCAATGGGATAATGGGGTTGAGAAGGCAGTCTTCTCGATGCTGTCCTCCGCCATTTCAACCTGATAGTACCCCTTTATAAGATCGATAGTTGTGAAGTATTGCTTGCCTTGAAGGCTAAAAAGGGTATCTGTCAGATTAGGAATGGGAAAGGAATCTCCCTTTGTGACAGAGTTTAGTTTTCGATAATCTATACATAGCCGCATAGCCCCATCAGGTTTTCTGATGGGTACTACCGGTGCTGAGTAAGGAGAAAACGATTGCCTGATGATGCCTTCAGCTTCGAGTTTTCTGCACACTTCCTCCACTTCATATAAAATAGGACCTTGAAGTCTTCGAACAGGTTCACATATAGGAGTATCTATATAAGTTTCGATTGAGTGTTTCAGAACTGAGGTGCACCCTACATCTGTATCTCCGAGACTTAAAGCAGTGGGATATTGAAGTAAGAGTTGAATTAATTGATCTTTTTGCTCCCGAGTCAGATCTGTTGAATCAAGCTGAAAAGCCTCCTCGAGATTAACAGATGTCCATTCCTGGTATGTGCTTTGAGGTTTTTGGGTAATTTCGACCATGTTTACGGGCACTGATTTTATAGGATGGATAGAAAGTACTGAAAATGACCCTAATGGGTAACCTGATTTCAGCTTAATTATATTATTAGAAAGATTATAACAAGGCAGCACTACTGGAGTGTCAAATGTACAAGATATGACCGCATGGTCCATCACAAAGTGATTTTTATCATTTTCGGAGTAAATAATAGTAATGTTTCGCTAGACAAATCTCGATTTCTTAAAACCTCTTCTGGTTTTATAGCTACTTTAACTACTTTATTAGGAGGAATTAGTACATCTTTGTCTAGTTTAGCAGCATGTTCTTGACCTTCAGTGGTTCTTATGTCTTTGGCAATAATGGTCAAGACATTATCATGTCTTGTTATTAGTTCTTTATTGGCCAAGTCTGGCAAAATATTTTCTGATTGTAAAAGATCATATCCAATTACCACTCCGTAACATACTACCTCATCCGGAACTATCACAAAGTCCCTAGATTGTGTTACATAATTATTAGAAAGGTGTAATGATAATGTAACAGCCCCCATAACCCCGAAAATGACATCACCGATTCCACGAATACTAACATATTCAGTAGGCTGTATAGGATATTTATTAGGATCTAGAAGTTTATAAGTTCTATGTGTTATAATACTAACGGAGGCCCCTGTATCTACAAGAGCATCTATTAATTGTGTTTGTTGGGAGTCTTCAATTATGACCCCTATAACTAAAGTAGCAGGTGAAGATGTTGATAAGTTTTTTAGATGAAGACATGGGCCTGTCAATATAGGCGTAGTTAATGTAGACTCCTGTTGGAGTAAGTTTGTAAGTGAATGATTGTCAGGATCGACCGATCCCTTAAGGGGAATCGAACCATGATTGATTACTAAATTTTCTATTACTTGAGAATCGATCTCCTCAATTTCAATCTCCGGAGAAGGTTTACAAAGATCGAATATATCCATTGGACATTCAGCGACCTCAACCTGTAATAATTCCTCTATAGGTTCTACTGTTAAATTTTCAATTTCGTCAAACATAGATGGTTGAGGTGGTGGCAAATGTGACCCGGTGTTTGTCTTTCGACGCTTTTTATGACGCTGCTGTTTAGGTTGTTCTCCTCGCTCTGTGGGTGGGTCATCTCCCACAGAGTGAATTAGTTTTTTGAACTTTTAGGGGATCTTTGTGGACAATTCATGCCCAAGTGACTTCCCTGACAATACGGACATCGCAAAGTAGAGTCACATTTAACTTGTTTTTCTGTCATTAGTGGGCAGTCTGGCACTATATGTCCATGTTCTTTACATCGTATGCATTGATTCTTTTCAGCATAGCATTCTTCATAGACATGCCCCCTCTTACCGCAAAATTGGCAATAAGGCCTCGATGGACAATCTTTAACATGGTGTCCTGGTGTCTTACAATACTTACAAGAAATGTTATTTCCAGCCCACCATGGTTGTTGTGTTGATGAAGAAGAAGTGGGTTGTTGGGAATGTTGTGATGTTGGTTGTTGAGAGGGTTGATTTTGTTGTTGTTGTTGTTGACGATTATTTTGTTGTGGTGATATACGCCCTTTCTTAGGGGAATTTTGACCTTTATTAGATGGATAGAAAGTCCTATTTTGGCGAGGTGAATTTGGAGGGACACTACCTCTAGGATTATTATTCATATTCGATGGAGGCATTGGTGGTTTGGCAACCACCTGTGCAAATGTTGGTACAACATATTGTTGTTGAGTTACTTGTTGCATAGGCGGTTCATAGCCCGGATAGGTTAGATATCCCCGGGGTACGTTATTTTGTTGTGGATTGTAATATTCTTGTGTTTGTATAGGTAAGGGTGGTAATAATTTGATGTGTTTGCACGATTCGAAAATATTCAATCACCTCAGGTGAATATGGTTCTGGAATAATCTCTTGGGATGGTATTTGGACGTCGATGCTGGCTATGTCCGTTGGTGTTGTAACTATTATAATGTTGCGAGATTATTTTGACTAATGCTTCCCAACTCTGGGGAACTCCTGCCAAAAGCAATTTCACATTACGAGTAATGGCGATGCGTTGTGATTAAGGGTTGGTCTGTACTTGCAACGGCCGTTGACTAATTTACTTAATTTTTCACGCACCATTCAATAATTCACATCGAACCCTGGCGTGGTGAATCCCATCCTCGCTAAACCGCCTGCAAGCGCTGAGGAGGCATACCCAAGGGCACATGCTGGTGGTAGGGATCAGAGATCGTATTACATGGCGGAACAGAAATTTCGCGTTTCATTTACAGAGTTGACTGATCTAAGGAAGTGGTGTACGACTGTTTCCGAGTAAGGATAGGTCAGGTAAACCCAGTTCGAAAACTAGTGCGTTAGTTGGGTTCGTTGAAACGAGTATACCTGCAGTCGGTCATGCGAATGAACCCGTGATTATAATCTGCAACCGCCCGCCAGGGTATGAACCCAGGTCCGTCCAACCGTGGATTTGGATCGTTGGCATATGTTACCTTCTGCGCATATTGCTTCCAAAAACGTTGGCTGTGGAAGAACTTGGGGGAAAGAGGTTCACATTCCTATGAGTAATTTTCCTTTCAGGGAATCATTTTAGATTGATTGATGGGGGTTTATTAAAACTCCCTCCAGTAAACAAGACTACTAATTTAGAAATAGCCTGATTATCATTTGTTGTTTTGCCAAATAAATTGCCTATTTAAGCCAATCTTCATCTGTTACATCAAATTGTGTTATTATTTACCTGATTTACCAATGAGGATGCCTCATTCTCATTTGATGTAAAGGGGACAGATTGACTCTCCTGTGAGCCCTGTTGAGATGTTGACATTTTTGGAAAATCCCATTGTGGAGGTGGCAATTTCGCCATTCTTTCCATCAATCTTTGTCCTTCAGCCATTTGTTGAGTTAGTTGTTGTCTGGTGATTTCACCACCTAAAGGGTTGTTACTTGTAGAAATTTGATCTAAAGGGTTGTTTCTTGTAGACGGTATAACCGTAGAATTAGTTGTTGCAAGGGTGGTGTTAAGTTTCGGTTTTAGTTTTACCGAACTCTGTTGTAAGTTCCTTTGTTCTGGTTCTGCCGCTAATATCTGCTTTATTTCATCCGAATTCCCCCCCCCATTCAAATTCAATCCTTCCACACCAATCTCTCCCAATTCACCAACCTCCCCACTCTCACTCACAACCACATTTTCCGCCATGATGTACTATTTTTGTGTTATGTGTGTGAGAATGTAAGAGAACTGTAATGTATACTAGACAGTAAAGGAGACACACGATAATGAAAGGATGAACTGACGATGAAGGAATCAGAAATTTTACGCAACAACACACGGAGCTAGAACCGGATAATACTTCGAAAAAGATAGAAAACCGAGAAAGTCAAAGAAAAAGTAAGGAAAAGGTAGCAAGGTAGTCAAGCAACTACGCTCTGCTACCAATTTTGTGTTGTAGAATTGTCGGGAATGTGAAAGTGAATGCAGATTTCAAGGGAGTAAAAGCAAGTGTAATTGTTTTTACGGTAGTGACTTACAAAAGTTCTAACAATGGAAGAAAATCAGTAATCAGTTTCAATAACACGAGATCGTATAAAGATTACTTACTAAGATGATGCCCCACAAAATAAAGGCGAAAAAAAACTTTGTTGCATGAACACTCACCGTCCTTTTCCACTCCAATGACCTTCGTCTGGCTTAAGTGCTTAAACTATTCTTATTTCTAATTTTTAGTCGTGCTTCATTCGCATGCAAGGTATAACATCAAGCTAAGGTGACCAAGGACAATCAGAAAACAGTTCTTCAAAGAATATAAAAGGTTCCAGCTCCAACATTCAGACAGTAACATGAAAAAAAAATATATATTCAAGGATTAATGCCACACAATCAAATGTTTTAGAGATATCATAAATCAGTAAAAGCAAAGCCAAGTGATTACCTTAATAAAGAAATGTCTTTGATTTAACCTTGCAAAATTGTGCCAATAGACAAGAAAGACAGGTAAAGAAGTGTTGTTTTTTAAGTTTAATTAATTATTTCTCATTATACAAGGCATTACAAGTAATAAATATACTCAAAATAGGATTACATTCATGTTTTATTAATAGATGTGCAACACATCAGAACCCCAATATATATATATATATATATTTATATATATATATATATTAACTCCCTTCTCCCCTTTAATTGTTTTGCTTGGCCAGCAAAACAGAGTATTGAATTTGACTCCGAACTCCTTTTTGAAATAGTTTGTATTGGAAATTTCGAGGTACTGATATCGGTATCAGAAATCGGTAAATTTTATACAAAATATAATTATTTATATTGGAAATTTTGTGGTACTGATATCGCTATCAGAAATTAGATAATTATATACATAAACACTCTTAAACCTAAAAAAATTTGATCTATAATCACAACATATAAGATTTATTCCTTTCAGAATAAGTAAATAATGTTTACAAATGTTTAATAGTTTGTGAATAAACACCCGAGTAAAAAAAATATAAAGTAAGTTTAATTTTAAGTTTTAATAGACTTAGAGTAGTTTTATCACTGTTCTTATTTCACTCACACTTTAATATTGTTTTAGAAGTTTACTTTTAGAGTATCAATTAAGGCGCTAACAGTCAATTCACTTAATTAATAAAGTTTAGCACAAACTTCTTAAGTTAAAATAAATATTTGTATTCAAAAACAAAGTTACAAGTTTTGACATTGTTTCTTATATCTCTTTACTTCTTTTACTTAAGTACGACAAGATATTTGTATTTATTTATACTTAATTAAGACAAGACAAGATAATTGTATTCATTTTACTTAAACAAGACAAAAATGATTATATTTATTACTCTCAAATACCTTGGGCATGATTAAGGGTTGTGGCTAAAGTGATGAAGACAGTTGTGAGAGCGTTTCTAAAGCCAAAGGTGTAATAACAAAAAAAAAGAAAAGCCCTGTGCCAAAATTTAAAAGAAAAGCACTTGTTCAGGCAAGGATCCAATGCTCTGATCCTGAAGCAAAAAGGGTTCACAAGAAGGGTCCTGTACCCTGTTCCTTTAAAAAAATATATATATACATGTAAAAAAAATTTACTTATAGCAAAGAAGAGTATATGACATAAGGTCAGGAACAAAAAAAAGAATTACGCATCAGTTTACCTCAAGAGAATACAATTGAGGAATAAAGATGATCGTAGATTTCTCACGTATCTAAATCCGACTATCTTGAGGAAAGAAAGCTCGCTTACAAGACATCTATTCTAAAAACAACAAAAATAACACTTACGTAAATTGTATCCGATGAAATACATAGGACTTATTAATGATCAATATTGATCACTTCAAAAAAACATTTCTCCTACTGACCTTAAAGGCAACTTAAAAATATGTGACTTGTAGTAAATAGTAGAACCAACATTCACCAAAAGACTGAGAAAATTGTAGACAGCTTATAAACTACAACTGAAAAAAATATTGTATTCCTTATACTTTTTGTAGAATTTGAAATCTACCATATTATAGTATATATATATTACTATATATATATAATATATATAGTATATATATATATATATATTATATATAAGTAGTTTTTATTTATAATATACATATATACCTATCAGTATATATATATATTATTTACTTTATCAGACAAGTGCTGTTATTCCGTATTAGAAACATTCTGAAAGTACGGGACTATACTTTTGTGCTGCGTTCCCAATATAAGAATATTTTTTGATAGAAGTGTTCTTGTCCATGGATTTGGCAGGTGTTTTGAGGGGAGAAAGGGGATTCACTTTGCATCAACTGTGCCGCCCAAATCGACTGAAAGGAATCACATACAAGGATGAAAAAGAGATCTGAACAAGAGAGGGAAGGGGAAGCCATGATGATTGGCGCTCGATAGAGTTACTATTGTGTTTGCAATACGTTGGTTGATGAATAAGTCGTTACACCTATATATCCAATTATTGCTGGTATTGAACCACAGATAGGTTGCCGCCACGGTGGGAAGCCTAACCCGAATAAACAAAATATTGTTGATATCGAGAGGCCATTTGTTATACAAGAATACAACAAGTACATGGGCGAGTTGATCTGGCGGATATGCTCTTTGAGTTATACCGGATCAACTTCAAGTCCAAAAAATGGTACACTCGTATCTTTTATTATTTGCTGGAGGACCTTAGCGTTGTCAATGGCTGGCTGTTATACCGGAGGGTCCATGTGAGCAAAGTCTCCTCAAAAAGAACATCATGCCACTAGTCGATTTCAAAACGGACATAGCGGATGGGCTTATGAATTTTAGGAGTAGTGGCACCCCGTAAGGAAGACCTTCGAAAGCCGGGGCCAGGGGGCAGAGCAATGGCCCAGAAAGAAGAAAAGAACAGAGTTCAAAACAGAGAATATGCTCGATGAACGACGACGTCCAACAACTGACAACTTCCCCCACCTGGCCAGTACCGCATCCCTGATGGGCGGCTAAACTTCGCAAACTTTTGCAAAAAGCTTCAAGATGTTAGTTCATGTGTGAAAAACATGCCAAAGTCAATCTTTGCCTCCTCACCCTCACGGCACCCAAAATACCATTGTTCTTGCTTCAATATCCATAAGCATTAGTCTAGTTTTGTTTTACCCTCACTCTACCTATGCCTCTTCTATATATAGTATATATATCACTATATATATATATATATAAATATAATACTATATATAATATAGTATATTATATATATATATATATATATACTATATTATATAAACTTATATATATATATGATATATAGTATATTTGAAATATATATAAATTATATACGGAATATTATTAGATTTATAATATATGAAAAAAGAAATACTATAATATATATTATGATTATATATATATACTATACTATTATATAATATTATATTATATTATATATATAAAGCATATTATAATATAATATTATCATAATATATATAATATACTAATATAGGAAACCTTATAGATTTAACATTGAATAATTTCATATTTCATATGTAGTAATCTTTATATATATAAAATATTCAAAACTATACATATCATCTCTATTATTTATACCTTAATTTGCCAATGTTTTACTTTAAATAGTTACAGTATTATAATCCTAAATTTATTGCTTATGCAGTGCCAAAAATTTTAAAAAAATATACTCTTAAGTCCGGACCGGTCACCGGTAACCGTTTTTATTTTGGCAATTAAAAAATTAAACCTTTTTTTTCAAAAACTCAGACTAATTTATTAGGGTCCTATTCACCTTGAATTTGAAAGGAAATAATTTCTCGTACGCAATTTATTCAAAATCAGGGACTTAAAGCGGTTAAAAAACTTACTTTAAGTATTATATATAATGACTATATTATATATATTATATTATATACTATAATATATATATAATACTATATATAATAAAATATTATAGTAGTATATATATATATATTATATATAGATATATATATATATATATATATATATATATATTGGGGAGTTTGATCCTACATACATACATTCAACAGTCATTCGGAACTTTCATTATGCTTCAACAAACTTACCTCTAAAGCTCACCGTTATTAGCGTGTTTTCTCTAGCGTTCCTCTCCAAAACTAATATATTTGTCAATGGAACAAGCCCCTTATAAAAAACTCTTCTCTACTTTCCTGCCTACTGTCATTTCTCTCTTTCCTTACTGTCTCTTTTCCTCTCTCGTCCTTCTCTTTTCCAAATTATTTAAATGATCATGTTGGAAGAGGGTTTTTGGGCTCCAAAGGCCTTGTAGGACGGGTTGAGGGCACCGTGAGTTTTATGGATCCGGTTTGCGGATCATCTGAGGGATCTTAAAATAGGACTTATTTTGGGACTCTGAATTATTTCCGATCTGGGACTTGTAATCTTAAGAGAAATAGTGCCATTTTTTATACGACAAAAAATTGAAGGTTATATATACGAAAAATAGTTTTTGAATGTATATGGGGAACAAATCTGATGCCAAGATTGAACTTAAACAGGTAGTGAGTCCATGGAAAATCTGTGATTAGAGAGGTCCTGAATATTGTGAATTGTATGGCTGATTAATTCATAAACTTTAGTTTTATGCATTTAAGTTAAATATATGTTTCTAACAGAATTTCACAACAAGGACTTCTCCTCCAGAAAGAATTGAAATCCGTAATAAGTTTCAACTTATTTTCCGCATACAATTCAACTTCTGTAATAGTCTGCATGTAAAAGGTAGTGGTATAAGAAGTTTAGGTAGAGTTAGCTGCCTAGACTCAAAGGAAAGTGAAACCAAATGTTTTCAAATTTTAAATTGGTTTCTTTGGGAATTATTCTTAAGTAATGGGAGGTGAAACAAAATAAAATGAAATTTAATTTGGTTTCTTTTCAGTTATTATGTAATAATCTCTACTGGGAAAGTTAAAACAAGTATTTCATTTATTGAATCTTTTTTTACTTGAAATTTTTTAGAAACAACATTGATGCAAAGTATGATAAAACAATATGTGATAAAAATTTAAATAAGACTTTATTTTATTAAGAATTAATAAAGTTAAAGAAATATTTTTCTTTAAATGGATTTAATTTTTAAATTGGTAATTGGTGGATGTAAAACATCTAGGTGGGATATAAAATTAAAATTATTCATTTGAGTCTCTAGTTTTAATTCATGAAAGGTGTTAGTAAAAGATCCTGATGTCACAGTATATGATTAGTAAATGAAAAAAATGTTTATAAGACATAACAAAAATTAGTAAAGAAAACTGGTGAAAGTATTTGTAAAGAATATTTTTTATTTTGTAAGTGTAAGTGGTAAAGAATGAGGGTAAACCGCTGTTCTCCCTGTGTGTTACGCTAGTACGACAATATTCATGGGAGTCCCTATAATTCATTATTGATACGATCGATAGGTTGAAAATTTATATACCTCTTGTTAATAAAAATCAAAGGGCATGTAAATTCTTCTAACTGTATGACAAAATGTAGCTTGATAGGTTTTGTTATTTCTAATACGTTTGTTCTAAAAAGGTTGTTGATCAACAGGCCTTGAATAGCCACCTTAACCCTAAGTTTTTGCTTCTTTGTTAATCTCGCTTCTTCTCATATATAATGGCTATATACTGTTAAGTACATGTGTTGGCAGGTTATTTAACATTTTGACCATGCATTTTTATAATGGGTTTTCCGTCAAAGTGTCTAGCGTGATTGAGAATGTTAAATGATTGTTTTTTTTTTGGTATGATAGGTCGCCGTTTAATTATTATAAAGTAATAAAATGGATTTACATGAAACAGGGTTGTTAATAGGTTTATTTACTTAGGTCCGCCTCGCTTAATTGTTAAAAAATGGATTAAAGTAATTTAAAACAAATTTGGGTTCAGGTTGTTGGGTCTTTCATAAATATAAATATTCTTTATTAGTTTGAAATTAAAATTAAGTTAAAAGTTGTAAGCTTTAGTTTCATTTATCAATTATGAAATTACACTTAAGTTTCTTTCCTATCAACTTAAACAAATTAATTAAAATTATTCTGTTTAAAATATTTAAAATTAATTTTCGGATTATTTTTAAATTTTATTCAAACTTAAATGAGCGGGCCAGAATTGTTAAAGCTTCTTATTTTAAGAAATTTGAAATGGCTAAGATTAATTATTGGTATCAATGAACTTGGCATCTTTAATATAAAAAGATAGTTATATAATATAAATAAAGTTATAAAATTAGGTGGTACTCAAGATTAAAATTAACTCTTATAATTTAAAATAATAAAAAGATTAAAATATTCTGATTACAATCAATAAAAATCCAAAAATTAAAATTATTACACTTAATTATTATCTTAAAAATACTATCATAGAATTAGAGATCGTCAACCCCGCAAAATAATAATAGATAACTGCGTAATAACGGTGTGAGAAATAATTAAATCTCTGAATGTCTGAGTGGTGAATAAATTTTAAGGAAGATTAAAACTTTTTTTTTATTTTTTTGATTCAAAGTGACTGTCACTCTTTATCAAAAAAAAGTTACGATTATAATAAAATAATTTATTAAATGATACGATGATAATATTAATAAAATTAAAAGTTATTTTTTCAATTTGTTTTTTGATAGCCAATAATAAAAAAGAATGACGGACCCCTGGGGGCAAAATAAAATTTCTTGTATCGTTATGTCATAGGTAATAATAAAAATATGTAGTATAAAATGTATATATGTATAATATGAACATATATTGTTAAAATATGTAAAAAAAAAATGTACTATAACATCATTATACGATCACAATTAAGACCAATATCTGAAAGAAGTTATGTCTAAATTGTTTTCTGGAACAATATAAAATTGCGCAAGTAAAACGAACATGTAGAAAAATTAAAATTATTGAAGGTCAGCAGTATTTTATTACAAAAAAATATACCTATTATTATCCTATTGGAGGCATAATCAATTTCTGGTTTCTTTTCTGATCTTTCTGTAAAGGTATGAAGTATTTTAGATACTAATATATATATTTATATCCTTGTGAAATAATATGTTTTAACTTCTGATCTTCTTCAAACAATCTAGAGTTCTTTGTAACTCATTAGTTTCTTCAACAATTTCCTGTTGTTTGTTTTTCTTCTTTCTGAAGCGTAAAAGCTGACAAGAGAATATGTGTTCTCTTGGTCCTTGTAATTTTTTCTTCACTTTAAAATTCTGGGATGTTACATGCCCTTCGGGACCCCACTTGAGTGTTAATGACTGTCTAAAGTGTGAAGGATCTCCGGTTTCGTTGAGATTCCAATCTTCCTTATAAACTTTCGAGGACGGAATTTTGATGATATGGAGGCATGCTTATAGAATCATCTTTCTGAAGTATTTCAGATGAAATTGACACACAATTTGAGGATTATCACTCCTTCAAAATCCTTCGCTATTGCAAAAGTTTTTCGTTCAAAAAAGTTTTTGGTGATATTTAACAGAGATTGATTGTACCCTCTTTTCAAATTTTTGTATGAGGAGTGGAAATTTTAACATTTAAGTCTTTCAGCTCTACTAGATTCTGTTTTACAAAATAGTTATGTATAAGTAGAAATATCTCATATTTTATTTCCCTATCTTAGGCGAAAATGATTTTATCCTCTTAGCTGAAGAAAATCATGATGAAGAGTTTGACGAGAAATATCCACTTCATCCCCTTGTTAATCTTTGTATACTTGAGCCTGTGTTTAAATATCAGTACTTTATAATATTGGAATGAAACTTTGTACTTATATTCTCCAATCTATATATGAATTTCATATTGAGAGATTAAAGGATGGCTGGCTGGATGTTTCTTTCATGTTTTTATTCAATTTTTTTACATTTTAGATTACAATCTTTTATTTTCTTTTTTAATTCTTACTTTATGAAGTTTATTACTATATTCTTCAAATTTAATTTATTACAAAGAACCTCTTTTATTTGCTTATTATTCATTTAATTAATTTTTTCTATTAGAAACAAGCCAATGTGTTTTCTAGTATTCTAATTTATTGAAAACAAGTCTCCTCTCTCTCTCTCTCGTCTCTCTCTCTCTCTCTCTACTGATCTCAATTTGTCTCTCTCCCTCTTCCGTCTCTTCCTCTCTCTCTCTCTCTGGCTTCTCTCCTCTCTTCTCCTCCTGCTCTCTCTCTCTCTCCTCTCGTCTCTCTCTCTTCTCCTCTCCTCTCCTCGTCTCCTCTCCTCTCCTCTCTCATCTCTCTGCTACTCTCGCTCTCTTTCTCTCATCTCTCTCTCTCTCTCTCTCTCTTCTCCTCTCTAACCTCTCTCTCTCTCTCTTATCTCTCTCTCGCTCTCCTCTCTCTCTCTCTCTTCTCCGTCTCTCTCTGCTCTCTCCTCTCTCCCTGGCCTCTCTCTTCTCCTGCTCATCTCTCGTCTCCTTCGCCTAGCCTCAACGGAATCTCCTCTTCTCTACTCTCTTCCTCGCTCTCTCTCTCTCCTCTCTCATATCAATCTACCTCCTCTCTCTCCTCGACTCTCCTCTCCTCCTAACTCTCTCTCTCTCTCTAACTCATCTCGTCTCCTCTCTCTCTCTCTTCTCTCTCTCTCATGTCCCTCTTCTTCATCTCCATCTCTCTCTCTCTCATTCTTCAGTCTACTATCTATTATCTCTCTCTCTTCCATCTAAGTCTCTCTCTCTCCTTCTCTCTCTCTCTCTGCTTCTCTCTCTCGCTCACTCTCTCTCTCTCTCTCTCTCACTCTCCTCCTCATCCTCTCTCTCTCTCTTCTCTCTCTCTTCTCTCTCTCTCTCTCTCTCTCTCTCTCTCCTCTTCTTCTCTCTCTCTCTCTCCTCTCTCTCTCTCTCTCTCTCTATAGATATTAACACTATAGTATATAATAGTATAATATATATATAATCTACTACTATATATTATATACCTATATATATACTATATATTATTATATATATATATATTCCAGTATTCAAATATAAGGTAAATAAGAATTCATTAGTATATCATTATAGTTTAATTTGATAAACTTTTCTCATGCGTTTTTTTTTTTTTTTTTTTTTTTTTTATTTTTTTTTAATAATAAAATGTTAACCTTTTTTTTCAGAGTAGAGGTTTATAATAATAAAATTACCCTCTCTTATATTATTTTACTTATGAGTTTATGTTAAAACTCAAAAATAATAATAATTTTATACCAGTTTACAGATTTCAAGAAAATTTATGAAATTTAAGAATCTAAAGAAATTATTAAGGAATTTCTAAAATATGTGTTAATAGCCGAACATGTGTATAACGTAGTTTCCTAGTAGGTGATTTTTGCATTTTAAAACTATTTAAAACCAATAAAACCAATTAATAAACCATCAAAATAGCATAAAAAAAAACCCAAAAAAAAACAAAAAAAAAAAAATAACATTGGTTGATTTGGTTTATTTAAAAAAAACCAATGATTTGGTTTTTTTAAAAAACCATGTTTTTTTTCCAACCCTACTTTTTAAAACCAAAATATTTTTTAATACAGTTTTTCTTCCCAATGTTTTATCTTGCGAGCCTATAAATAATAGCTGATTATTTATTATTAAGTGTAAATGTTGAAAAATGGTTAAGGTTATTTAAGTAATCAGGGGAGATATTTCTTTCACCTGATTTGTTTTTCTTGTTAGTATCAATTATTAATGAATAAGTTTTAATGTTTCAACTTTTCGTATTGAAATTATGATTCTGAAAAATAATGAAAATGATTGCGTTATTAGAAATAATTCGAGGCCAACAGTTATCATTTTAAAGTTTGGAGTGAGAAGGACAAACAGCTAGCGACACTTTTCTATTTGTGTCAAAGTCTCCTACTACCTCTTAACCACTTTTAAAACAAAATTAAAAAAAGTTTTCTCTGGTCTTGTGTTGTTTAAATTATTGTTAATCTAAATTCTACTAGCCAACCTTCCTTAGTTTGCTTAATAATGTGCTTAAACTTGGGTGGTCCTATATGTTTAATATCTTTTCTTTCATGAATTGTTTACTGTTTTCTTTTAACATTTTCTTTTTATGACAATATTTATTTTTCTTTTATATATATTTAAAAATGATATATTATTTTTAAATTATTATATATATACAAATATACCTATATATATATATTATATTATATAAAATATTATATATATACTAGTCACGATCGACACTTTCTATACGCTGTTTCTTCTCTTGCAGAATTACAACGCTGGGTTGTTTATAATTTACCCTTTTGACTAGAAGACTGCAGGTTACAAAATAGGACAGATAATTTGTGGAGGAGAGCCTTTCTATCGTCTTAAGAATTATCAACAAGAACATCAATGGAGAGAATAGAAGTAGCGGGTCTTAATAACACTCAAAGTTATTTATTAATTTTACTTCATAAATTTATATCATATAAAAATGTAATATATATATATAAATATCCTTTTTTTTTTCAATAAAAATATTTGTCAGCTTAAAATCTATTTCAGTTTCCTCATAAATAAATAAGTGTTATAAATTTCATTTGTCATATCCTTAGATTCTAATTTATACTTATATTCTTCAATGTGAGTAATAATAATATCAAAATATAAATCTTGTAGAACAATTTACAAAAGTTGAGAAATAATATATTTGCAGAATGAGAGCATTTGAGGAGGGAGTTAAAATGGATTCGATACACACTTTACCTGTATGCTTGATATAGAACAGACTTAAATAAATATTGAAACAGCAATATTTATGGAACGTTTTTCTTTATAAAATATATTCTTCACAGAGTTAAAATAATCTTTCAGACATTTATGGAAATCACTCGGATTACACCAATCATAGTTTATCGAATGAGTAGAATAGTTACGCACTTGCGTACGAAGAAATATTAACAATATTATTTAAGCATACAAAATCTCACTTGTTAGAGAAATAAAATATATATAAAAGAATTCTTCTTAACACATGGAATACGAAATGTTAAATAATGAATTGATATCACTTCACAACATCAAAATATAAACAGTTTCACGAACGTAGCCTATCCACGGCTAGATACAAAGAATAGACTCTCAACTCCTCGGCCAGCGATCAACGCGCCTGACACCTTCAACCAGCTCTCTAAGACTCACTCTCAAGACTAACTCAATATCCATTGTCGTCTGCGCATTTATACAATTTACGCTGCAGACTCCAACGAAATTATACACAACGAATATTTCTTTTATTCTTTTGTTTTTGGAAGATCTATTCGAGCGAATGTATTTAATAACAGAAGAAAACATTGAAACCATAATATAGTATATATATATAAAAAAATAAAATATATATATTATATATATATACTATATATATAATATATATATATATATATATATATATATATATATATATATATATATAATTTTCAAATGTATTTTCTTTAAAATGAAATATTTTTTATGGAATTTTTATGAAATATAATTTTCTTTATATTTTTCAATAAATTCTCTTTTCAACCTATTAATAAAAAAAAAACTTTACATTTCTAAGTTCCGTTTAAAAAACATTATGATAAAGCAAAACAAAACCACTTTTTCCTTAACATTAAATATTCTATCATCTAATTTTCCAATATGTAAAATGGGTTTTGTGGAGGAAAATGATCCCCTTTACAATGGTCCTATTGGGGAAGGCGTTTCACGGCAAATTTAAAACTTTTGTTATATTTTCCAACTGAAATTATTTGAAGGTTTATTTTTTTTTTATTCATTATATTAATAAATAAATTTTACTATTAGTCTATTATTTTCTAGATAGACTATTGGTTACTTTAGTTAATCATAATTTTAAAATATTCTTTACTTTTAACATACTTTATTTTATTTTTCCTTTATGAGGTTAGTTTTATACTGAAGATAAATAGAAAACACAGATGTCCTTAGTACATCCTTTTGGCTATTGTGCATTAGGTTTTACAACCACAAGATTGGGCTAAGGCCAGCGTTTCTTTTCTCCTTATTAGATGAAATTTTCTTTCTATCTATATAATAAGCAAATTCATCAATGGAGTTTCAAAGTCATTTCGGAAAAAAGGAAATTTCGTCAAAAATTAATTAAACTTAATTGAACTTAAATTAATTAACTTTAAACTTGAAATCTAAACTTCATATTACTTTATCAAACTTATTAATTAGGCAATAATTAGGATTATTTACTCTTTTATCATAAATAATAATTTTTCAAAAAGACAATTTGTGCCTGAAAAATAAAAAAAATCATTGATTTTTTGATTTTTTTGATTTTTTAAAAAAAATAAAAAAAATCACCAACCCTGATTTGCAGCAAATTTTATTTTTCCTTTATGAGGTTAGTTTTATACTGAAGATAAATAGAAAACACAGATGTCCTTAGTACATCCTTTTGGCTATTGTGCATTAGGTTTTACAACCACAAGATTGGGCTAAGGCCAGCGTTACTTGAACACTCAGTAGATGATAATTCTCTTACTTTTCCAGTTTCTATTTTTTAATTTAAACCAACACAGAACACTTTTCCTACTACACTGCATCATCCGTTCCCTTCTCATCCAACAATTACCCTAAATATTTAAACTCAACCACTTGTTCCAGCTGCTTCCCATCTAACCTAACTTCACACTGAGGAACTGTCCTCATCACAACCATAAACCTTAGTCTTATCTACGCTTTACTTTCAAACCCTCGCTTTTACACCACCCTGCCAAATCTCGTCTACCCAAAATCCTCTCAAACTCGTCTTAGATTCGGCCATACAAAACCAATCAGTTTCGTCAGTATAATAGGTAGGGCAGCCTCCACTCATCTCCATTCCCATCATTCTAACACCATTCTTCTTGCCACTCTAATTCTTTCATAACCCCAGTCCATATACAAATTATTAAATAACCAAGAAGACAACACAACCCTGCCTCACTCTGCCTATTAATACTAAACCAATCACCTTTGACACCATTTATTCTTACACATGCTTCACTTACGTCATGCATACTTTTGATTCCAGTTCAGAAGCCTACCACCAACACCATATATCAACTAACACCTGCCATAGAGTTTCCCTATAACCCTATCATACGCCTGTTGCAAATCCATAAGAACCTAGTACAATTTATTCTTCTTCTTCCTCATTTTCTCAATCATGCTTCATGTAAAAGATTTGATCCACCAACAATCCGTCTACCACAAACAATCCTAAAACGCACCTTGTTTCCTCACCAATCCATCCTTCCAGGTCACTCGACGCACTCTTCCGGACAAAATACCAGCATATACGGCCGCCCTGATAATAAACTAAGTTTTCCCATTTTATTAATTTCTTACAGTTTCCCCTTATCTCCCTTACTTATATAAGGGTACTATTACTGCTCTCCTCCAATCCCTCGGACTATACCCCTCCATAAACGCTTTATACACAAACTTCCAATCCCAATCAATCACCATCTCGTCCCCGTTCTTGTGATCATTTACCCAGTAATTTCATCTATACCTGCAGATTAGCCATCTTCAACCTTTCTCACTCACCTATTACTCCTCACTGTAACCTGGCAGCAACTGGAGAAGGAGAAAAAAAAGTCGCAGTCTAAACAGAACTCCAGTTTCTTTGAGGCCGCCCGTTGTAATGTGAGGTTCAAGACTTTTTGTTTATGAAAGCCCAAGGAGTTATATTGTTCAACAGGGGAGACCGAGAGAACCCGTCGAAAAAGATAGAAATTAGAAGGTGTGTGGGAGAAGGAGAATTTGTAGAAGTGGGCTGTTTTTAAAGAATTGAATTTCACAAGGTTGAGACTACCCCATCCGGAATTCTATCCAGATCACCGAAAATAGAATCGGAAAGATTAAGACGAAAATCAATTGTAGATAGTAAATAAGGGAACAGAATTTGCATACCGAGGTTTGAAGGAATGAAGGTCCGAGTCATCGGCATCATGAGGGATAGAGTTAGAGTGCCCTGTTACAATCAGGGATTGTACATTAAACCAGATAGTAACTGTCAGTAGTACAGGGCACACTATCGACAGAAAAAATGACAGATGGCAGATTTGTCCCCATCAACAACAGCCGATATGAGCGATTTGAAAGAAAGCTAGAACAAAAGTAAGTAAGCAAAGAAAGGAGGAAACCCAAAGAGGGGGCTTGGAAGAGTGACGGCGCTGCCATATTCAGGCCACAATGCTGTGGGAGATGTCCGAGCCGCCACCACGCAGAGTCTTCCCCGTATCCTAAGAGCGGAAAAAACCTAAATCGTTAGATAGAAAGTATATCGCCAGTAGACCTCCGAGGCCGCCGAAAGCCGTATTGTGATCCCCGGAATGAGTTTGCCAGATGATCTTAAGAAGTGAGAGTTTGAGAAGGGTTTCAAAGATCTTAGATAGAATACAAGTGAAGCTATAAGGGCGATAGTTAGTATAATCAGAGCGGCTTCCTTTTTCTGAATAGTTGGACATGGTGCGATCCAACACTGAGGGAAAAAGCTAGTATTGAGACATAGAAAGTATAGTTGAACGAGGGGCGGGGATAGCACGGAAGCACGCTCCCTTAAAACTTTAAACTCTGGGGGGAATGCCATCTAGGCCACCCGTCTTCCTAACGTTCATAGATTTCAGGACCCATGCACCCATCAAATGTAATCACAGACAAAAGCATATGACACCTGAGAGGAAAAGGAGATTAGGAAGAGGAATGCCAGAATCGTAGAGGTTGAGTTAGAGAAAATAGGAGGTCGAAGAGGATTGGCTTTTTCAGTTAGGAATTAGCACAGAATCATCAGATTGAATAAGAGGAGAAAGGGTAGATTTACAGAAGTTGCTAGAGATGTGTTTGGCAAGAGGCCCGAAGGATTTGTCAGTAGGAGAACCAAGGAGGTTCGCGAAAATTTTTCCACCCCCGATATGCACTGTCTCTAGCCTGGATGCCAGAGAACAAGCACGATCGACCATGGATTATGAGAAGAGAAAAGATTTAGCTGAAGAAGGAAGGAACCTGCTCATTCCCATCAACGATTACAGCTCCTCCCCTTTATCTTTAATCTTATACCCATCCCATACATTATGTGCCTTTACTGACGGGTAAACCAATTTGTTATTCATCTACATACTTTGAAACCGTACATTTAAGTCCCTGGTCTAAATCATTTTATAGCATATATGAGAAACAGCCACTTGCCCTAAGAAATTGTTACGGACCACAACATGTCTCCCTCATTCCATTAATTATAATAAACTAATATAATTACTATATTAATTATTATTTATTATTATTATTATAGTATTAATTATTATTATGATTATTATTATATTAATAGTATAAGGAATCAAAAATTTTGATCGCTTTAAGAATAATTTTGATTGGGAAACAGTGAAGTCTGGAAAACACAGCTGAGCCCCACCCCTCCCCTCCGTCGTGGAACCCATCGGTTGTAAACCGCTATAGATTCGCTATGACCGCGCGCTGGGACAGACAATCTCTCCAACTGCACGACAGGTGCCCTCAGACTTGGAAGACTGGATCCCCGGTTGCAGAGAGCAGCAAGCGGATTAACCACTTTGCATTGGGAGAGGTAAAATCATAGTCATGACTCTCGCTGGGGAGGCAGGTGCGAGGGAAAGCGAAACGGAAGGAACAACCACACAGCAAATGGCAATAAGAAAGGGTTGTACGACGAACACGCTCTATCATACGGATGTCAAGGCCGATTGAGATGGGAACCTGAATTACGGAAACCGATTAACCAGTGCCATCACATGGGCTATCCCTTCGCAGGAATAGGCATCACCCGCCTCGCACCTCCAAGCGTTCCCTCCGAGATGGAATGGAATGCTCCTTGCAATTCTCAGACCTTCCGGTCTGAATTGGGTCGAAGAAGACGGAGTAGGACCAGAAGGTTGCCCATATAGGCAACAACAAGTCTAGTTTAGCACGCACCAGCATGAGGTAAAGGTGGAGCATGGTTTTCTGTCCGCACTCCAAGTCTTGAGGTGAGGTGCCGTAGGAGATCCAAAGGAACCGCGGCAATTAGCTTTGAGGAGAGTAATGTGAGGAAGGTACGTGAGGCGCTCAGCAGCACAGCACCTAGGACCTCACCGTCGGCTCCACACGGAAGTAGGGGACCCATGAGCCGGGTGGTAACAAGGAGGGCGAAATCTATCCCGACCCCTACAACCGAGAGTTTTTTCCCGAAAAAGCACGGCTCTAGTTTTCAACGTGGGAGAATGTAAAGCCCACCGCAGAACCACCAGGCAAGGAAACCCTATCGATTGGGGCGACTAAATTGACCTACCTACAAGGAAGTAGCTCCAGAGATGTACCAGGGGCCAAGATCTTACATTGATGGAGCAGCGCCCACCGAGGTTGGGGATGGGATCGACAACACCGTTTGAACCCCTATGCGAAAAGCAACACCCGCTCAGTACACTGCCCGCAGCGACACCCTTTCGCCAGTGTACAAAACGCCCGAACATGCTGGTACCACAAACGGGCCTGAAACGAACGCGATCCTACATCAGCAACCAAGAAGCAGAGGAAATTGCTCTCTAAGGCCCAGGAATGGAGGACTCCGCAAGAACCCCCAACCTCCACGTGCTATCAACGCCTTTTCGAGGTCGAAGAAAACACGGCAAGGCTGTTGGTTGGAAGCAAATGATCCTATGAACGTCGTGAATCCTACGAAGGAGTGGATCCTGGTAGAGCGATCGACGAAAAACCAACATTGGTAGTCCGGAAAATGAATGGGGAGTTGCTCCAACTGGGAAACAAGACGCGGAAGCCACCAATCTCTCCATGAGCTTACGGGCTATCGCAGATCAATGACGAATAGGGCGAGGTTATCGGAAGAAGGTCGGAGCCTTTTCCAGTTTGGAATGGGGACAAATATATTGCAGTTATACCAGACGGGAGGAGACCCCTCACCCATATCTATTGAATAAGCCGAGAATGAAGGCCCAGGCAGAAGGAGATGAGCATGGCCGGCAGCATCGGGAAGGAGATGACCGTCAAGGAACGACTCCATCCCCACAAAGTTTCGAGGGCATCCCGAACTCTGCTCAGCGTGAATATCTTATGGAAGGTCTGTTGGTGGAACCAGAAAATCCGGAAACCACCCGCAGGCGGGTAGAACGAAAACGTTCAGATACGGGAGCGGCTGGGCAGGTGACCGCGAAGTCATAACCCCAATTTGTCCGCCCCGAATCCCGGGAACAGAGATGACATCAAGGTTTGGGGCCCTTAAACAAGGATGATAGGCGGATCTGCATGATGTTTCCGCGAAATTTTTAAATTCACCTTTTTATGGACCGATGAAACAGGCGTAGAAGATTAACGGTGGAAGCGTAGTTGCAAAAAAAACTGTTTCGCGCTTACTGCAAATGAATACGTCGTGGAGCGGCGCCAAGCCTTTAAACAGAATCCATTGGAAGTGTGGGAGATCTGTTTATTACAAGCCTATATAACCTAACGTTTTTCACGATGAGCCGAAGCACATTCCTGGTTCCACCAGGGGGGTTGTTGATTTCCGGGTCCCAGATGAAACGGGGTATATGGTCCATTGCCACCCGAAGGATTGCTTCCTGAAAGTAAGTGGAATGCATGTCCCGCCGGCTATGGGAACAGGGTCAGTGCCAGAAAGAGGAAAGGAATGCCCTGAGAACAGGAGACCCCAGTCGGGCGCATGTCGATAGCACCACAGAATAACGGTGGGTTCTGCGAACTGGAGCTGAAGTTATGTATCACGATTTGCGTAGGTCACTACCACAGGAGGAAAGGGACGACCTTTTCCCACCCAAAACGATTCTAAAGACGAGTTGGAACACAACGGACGGGTAACACAGGAAGAAGTACCTCAATGCCATCCTCTTGTAAACGGAGTCGCGGCCAGGAGGTGGTTCTCGTCCCGGTTTACGATTGGACATACCAATCTCACGCATGGGCTTTCACATGGTGAGAGAGCAACCCCCATCCTGTTCGTTTTTTGTTCTTCCGAGTTTGATCGTACTTACTATAGCCCATAATTGGGGTTGGCGATGCCCAGTTCTCAACCAATCCGAACTCCAGTTCTTCCCTACATTCTTACCATTCCTGTTCCGGAATCGCCTTGCTCTATTTTAGGGACGACCCCCCCATTTTCGAAGTGACCAAATTTTTGCGTTCCTCCATGAGCTGAACATCTTTTATCGATTGTAATCCTCTTGTTCCGTTATTTTTTCTCGTTCTGTGTAGGGACTCCCCCTGTTGTGTGTTTACGTGTACCACGGTTATAGCCGCTCTTTTTGCGTGCAGTGGTGGCCCCTGTACACATCCTCAAAAAAAAATAAAAAAAAGAGTGGGTGAGAGCGGCGTATAGGAGAAGTGATTGGTTAGTAGTTGAGAAGGAGCGTACTATGTTCATTGAGAACATTGGTGAGGGTTTGGATCGCAATGGTGATAACAGGGAGAGGGAAAGAGTGTTTTGGAGGGTTGCAGATAGTGGCTTGGCACGTCGATCGTGGTTGGGGAATACAAATATTGGCTGTTGCGATTATGCATGAGGCAAGGAAGTGAGTTGCGTGGCCGCGGCGCTGCGCGTTCGAGGAGACAGGCGTATTAGATATGCTGTTTTAAAATGTAATTTGCGTCAATATTAACAATTTTTAGCAATTAGAAACGGTAGAGGATGTGTGTTTTGTGGTTGTGATTAACAGGTGGGTTCTCGTGGGAAAGATAGCTGATGGAGCAGAAGCGAGGTTTGAACACGGGCTCATTCATCGTTCGTGTGGTTAAATGTAAACCGTGTGTTTGATGCCGACACGTGGTGAAAGTGGGGATACCGAACGCTGTCTAATCACTTAAAGAAAAAGATAATTATTTTAATTAATCTTTTAATAAGGGAATGAGTGGATAGAGTACTGTGTGTATTTGTTGGTTTGAATTGAAGATGGCCCACTCCGAGTGGGTAATTGGGCGGGAAACCGAGAACCGAGGTGGTGCGAGTGCAATTATGGATTGCGGAGACTGCATTTCAGACGCGCTTGTGGTTGCAACTACACAAGAAAATTGTTTTAGTATAGTAGTAGGTGATTATAGTATAGTATAATATATATATATTATAATAAAATATATATATTATCTAGTATATATATATAATTATATATATATATATATAATATATAATATATCAAAAGGGCAGGCCTCCTGGAAGAAAAAAAAATAGACCTAGCCAACTCTGAAATTATTGGACCCCAAGGCTTCCTTTCGATATTTGATGGATGTATATAAAAAGAGGTGGGTGGGAAATCTGAAGCCGATTGTACATCCTCTTCGCAGATACTAGTCGGAAAAGTTATCATGAGCCCCCCCCACCACGCGCAAGGTGGGGTACTGTTATACGGGGGATAATTAATAATTATAATAATAGAGTAATAATGAAAATATATATTATATATATATATATATATATATATATAATATAGTATATATATATAATATAAGAATATATATATATATATATATATATAAATATATATATATATTGGTTTGTTTGGCCTTTTTTTTTTTTTCAAATTTTTCTAAAAATTTTGTTGTGAATCCGAAAGATAAATTAAGTGAAAAGATGTTGAGATCGAATTTTTGCTTCTTGTCACTCGATAAAATAGTTTGATTATTCAGCCGCTTGGAAATGGTTTGGTGGAAATTTATTCAACCTTAAAAAAAAACATGTTTTTATATTAAAGTTCTGTTTTTATTCAGGTTTTTTTTTTTTTTTTTTACATTTATAAATTTTTAAAAGTTATTTTTATTTGTTTCGAACAGGTCCTCATTACGATTGTGGTCAGAGAGAAAAAGGTCCCAAAGTGAAGAAGACTTTTCTCCCACACTAAACATTTACCTCAGAAAGTCCGAAACATGTTGTGAAAAAAAGGATTAACAAAAAAAATTGTGAAAAGTCTGCTGCAAATTTGTAAATTTAAAAATTGAAAAGTAATAGAGTTGGTGAAAATAGTCATCTGAATTTTGCCATAAAGAAAGTTTTAAATGTGACCCATTGTAATTATTTGAAAGAATAGTAAATCACGTCTATAAGCCTCTCATCTGCTAACTCACAGCCAATATTTTAAGTTATTTTAAATGTTCGAGTGGACTATGAGTGTAACCATGAAGGAAGCTTAAAATATCGATTTGCGTGACGCTTCGAAAATATAAAATATTTAAATGTTCCAAAAGTGGGTATGAGTGTAATCAAAAAAGCTACTTAAGATTACACTGATTCTTAAACATGAAAATATTAAGAATTATTTAATGTTCTGATGTTACGATGAGTAATCAGAAAGGACACTTAAAGAGACACATGCTTACGCATCTAAAAATATAAAAAGTATTTTAAATGTTCTGTGTGACTATGGGTGTAATGGAGAAAGAAGCTTTAAGATTAGCAAGCATGGCTTAAACATGAAATGATAAATTCATTTAAATGTCTGAGTGTGAGTAGATGTAACGCACAAAGAGAGCTTAAGAGTACCACATGTTAACATGAAAATATAAAATTTATTTAAATGTTGAGAGTGACTATGAGTGTAATCTCAAAGGAAGCTTAAAAAGACCATATGCTTACGCATCCAAAAGATAAAATGATTTTTAAATGTTCTAGTGTACTATGAGTGTAATGCAGAAGGAAGGCGAAAAAGAACACATGCTTACGCCATCAACGAATCATTAAAATCTTATTTAAAAATTTTTTGATGAGTGCAACTATGAGTGTAATCGTAAAGTAAGCTTAAAAAGATACTCAAACACCCAAAATATAAAATTATTTAAATGGTCTGAGTGTGGCTATGAGTGTAATCCAGAAAGGAAACTTAAAAAAACACATGCTGAAACATGAAAAGAAGCGGCTAACTACTGGAAACACAATTCCCCGGAAATAGAAGAAAACGAAGAGCTTTTCTTTTACTATATATAGATTATATAATAAATATATAATATATATAATATATATATATATTAATATATATATATATATAATATATATACTATATATTATATACATATATATATATATATATAATATCTAGTATATATATTATAATATATATATATATATATATATATATATATATATATATACTACTTATATATATATATATATATATTATATATATATATATATATATATATACCAGCATAGGTTATATATATACCAGTATATATATATATATACCAGATTTTATATATATATTATATATAGGATATATATTAAGTATATCTATACCAGTATATTATATATATATTAATATTTATATTAAATATAGTATATGTATAGTATACTATATATATATAATATATAATATATTATATATATATATATTATTATACAGTATCCTATTATTATATTGTAACCAGGTATAAATGAGTGTATATATAATAGTAAGATATATATATAATTAATATTAGATATATATATATATATATATATGATATATATAGATATAATATATATATACGTATATAATAATATATATATATATTATATATAATATATATTAATATATATATATAATAGATATAGATATATTAATATATATACCTATGATATATATATATATATATATATATAATTATATATATATATATATATATAATATATATATATAAGAGTATCTTTATAAATACCTTGTAAGGTATAATAATATATATTATAAAATATATATATATATAATATATATTAATATATATATATATATATATAATATATATATATATATATATATATATATATAATATATCAGTCATATATATAAGATATTAGTCCATGTGATATAGAACCCACCACGGCTCCAAAGAGAGCCGGCCAACACTGGGCTGGAAAAATCCGAGCACCAGGGAGGCCCTGTCATATATATGTTTCAGAATGTCAAATGAAGATTTGAATGGTGAAATGAATATTCCGTCAGTCAAAGTCTACAAAACCTAAATAAAATTTATCCTGCATTATTAATTAGTCCTGAATAATTACATAACCAAAATCAAATGTCATAAGGAGCATATTCACTTATTGAAAGATCCAAGGGAAAAATAGAGTTACTGCTGAGAAGTGGCAAGATTCAAGATAGATATATGGATTGGTGTTTATGGACCGTAAAGTAGGAGAATGACCACACCGAATAGGGTCCAGATGGACAAAATGTTCAAATGGAGGAGGGTCCGTGACATATGTGACCTGTGGGAGTGATATAGTGTGGGCCCAATACGGAGCGTGCAAGATCACCTAATGAAGGGGCTTTCCCCCGGGTTCCCTGGAGGGGTGGGGTAAAGGGAAATAACCCAAACTCACCAAATGTTACGGCTTTTATAGTTCTTGAGTTTCCCTTCTCCGCAAACGATTCACTCTCCAGCACGCTCCAACCAAGATCAAAAAGCCCTGTCGGAAACAGCGGATAGTGAATCCCGTTGATGGGAGGCGGCCTGTTTCGACGATGGCATCCGGGAGGTACCTGAAACACTCCACAAAGAGCGAGGTTGGCCATTTTGCCTCTGTTCAGCGATTTCATTGCCAGGTACCCCTACATGAGAGGAGTCCAACATAAAATAATTTGGTTCTTACGGGAGTGAGAAGGCGGAAGAAATTTTTACAGCTGATACCCATTTGCGTTTTTAGAATAAGGGTTTTAGCCGCTTGCAGCGCGCTAGCGAATCTGAAAAACGACATAAGGAGTGACTTGGTAAGCGATTAGAATGTCGAGAAAGGGCAATCATTATAAAACCGTTAATTCTGCTCGTAAAATTGAATCCATGAAGGGGGGAAGGGGTTGGAAGTGTCGTCAGGAAAGACAGCAGATGCGCCCCCACTTTCCCCTGTTTTAGAACCGTCAGTAAACACTGGAGTAAATTCATCGTGAACTTCGGAATGAGACTGGAAACAGGCAGCAGGCATGGCTAGATTTGGAGAGAGAGGTCATAGCCAAGCTGGATAAATCTGTTTGACAGAATGCATTTTATGAAAAGAGGGAGTTGTTCCCGGAAACCGAGCGATTGGAGTTTAAGGAGAATCCCAGTTCTCCACGTCGTGTCGTAAAGGTTTTTCAAGGTTCAAAGAAGACTCCAAAATTATCCTACCAGTTGAGGAGGTTCCCCGGATGTCATGGGGTCTAGTTTTAATAAGTGGTCCGCGATCGAAACGACTTTTCTGCGAACCAAACTGAAAGTTTGAAATTAAGCTTGGCGACTCTCAGAAACAGGGAGAAAGCCGGGCCTGAAACCATTTTTCCCATAATTTACAGGTATGGCAGGTCAGTGAAAATTTCTGTCTTTGGTTATTTCCGCCCAGCTTCTAGATCTTTTCAGGTTGGGGATAGGAATTCAAAGCTGTAGTAGCAAAAGAGATGGAAAAAGGATCACATCCAGATTCTGTTATATAGCATCCACAATGCTTTGATGCCGAGGGATGTGTGTATATGGACGGGAGCATGATATACGAAATCATGTCTTGACCCAAGAGCACCGTCTTTGCTATTCGGCCAGTGCATTGATACGTCTGCAAATGTGAAAAAGACGGTTTTGTTTTGTAGGGTATGGATCTGTCCCCTTTGCGTTTTGAAAAGTCTTGGCAGTGCAGTGTTAGTTCGCAATTTTTGAAAGGATTCAGATAGCGGAAGAGATCAGAGTGGCTAGCCGAAACTATAACCCTAATGATCTGCAAACAGCAGCAGGGAGCGGAGATCGTGTCAGGTATATCAGGGCCCATAACGAGCTGTGGTAGTAAAGTTTGGGCGACGAGATATTTTCTGGGGGGGGGTAACTTTCCACACTAAAGGAAGCGGAAGTCGTTAGTTAACAGTCGAAATGTATAGTTCGAAAAAAATAGCATTCAGTATACGGGTTTGTCGATTAATTCGCCGAGATCTTTCCGCACCTGCTTTAAAAATGATCATGTGTGGGTGTACGGGCCTTTTATTAAACCTGTAGAGTTTTCTTCTCGCGGTTAGCTGTGCCAAGGGCGTTGCCGACCGTCTTTGCCTGCGAAGATTGCGGAATGCAAGCTCCGCTGCCCAGAGATGACAATTGCTGGAAAAAGCGAAAGGCATCATCTACAGTCGAAAACCCGGTTATTGACCGGATGCTGTTCTGAGTTAAAAAGAGCCCACTTCGCTCAGTCTAACGCCAGCTGGGAGTTAGGTTTTTAACATTTGGGCTAGGTTACAACGCCATGTAGCTATTGGGAAGGTCACGGCCGTATAAATAATCAAAGCGGACCCAGGTAAAGCGATTTTTTTTTTTTGCCCCCATAAGGAATTGGGAACAAAGAAATAGCAATACAGAAGAAGTGTGCTGTATCTAAACAGTTATATGTAGGGAGTCCTGTTGAGGCATCCCAGAAAAAATGGGGGTTTACAAGAAGACTTGCAGAAGGATATTTGACCTTAAACGAAGTGACAGAGTCGCCCCATATGTGGCGGAGGTTGAAGTCTCCTGTTATAATAACCAGGAGAAGAGTTGGTCTAAAAGGATCAACTAAGTCCCGACCTTAGTAAAATTCACAACTCGGAGCCAATAGATTGAACAGGATAGTATGGTCGGGGACAAATGAAATCATGCTGTCCTGCATGAAGTTTAGTTGAAGAGGGACTGGAAAAATACGGGACAGATTTATGAATGAGTATTCCTTGCACCTCCTCTATCATTGTCACCTCTTTCTTTAGAAGTTAACGGCGATTTAATATTTCGACGGTTGGAAAAAGTCACGATGACATAGTCCGAAGTTCTGCAAACATATGCACTTTGGTGTGCCAGATGGTTTATTAGTTGAAACAAGTTCTTCAAAATTAGAATAGTAGCCACGACAATTCCAGTGAAAGGAAGTGACCATGCTGTATTGTTGTAAATATTATTATTGATGACCTTTTTGAGACAATTGTCTCTATGTGGACTAGGGGTAGTATGCGAGGGTAGATCAGATGAAGAGGAAAGCGTAGACGTGGATCTCGACGAGAGGAACAACAATCCTGTTGGTAAAGAAATAGTCACACCAGAGATTGTGTTTACGATGCTTTTTGGGAACGGAGTTTCAGTTGTATCTGGTGGAGAGATTTTGCCATGAATATGTGAGATATTGTGTGTAACCAAGTCCAACTTATTATGTTGGTTTGATTGGTCAATAGAAGAGCAACCAAAAGCTCATGTTTATTAATGGGAGCGGGATTAGTATCTGCCCAAGTAAGCAGCATTCAGAAATGTGTAAGGGATTTGGAGTTGTTTCCATGGAAAGGGGAAGGAAGATGTTACCAGAAAGATTATCATCTTTTTGCAGAAGGTGTTGGGGTCGCCGATAAGGGTTCAAATAGGATTCGTTGGGGACAAGGTCCGATACTGGAGACTTTGCTAGTAATCATCATGCGAGTGATTTTGGAGATTGGACGATTTAAGTTAGGTGGGACCTCTGGGTCTCCCTTCATGCCTCAATAAAACCAGAAGCGCTTGCCCCGCGTGCTTGGACAGTCTTCCATTTCGCCCTGTTCTCGGAAGAGCAGGGAAGTATAGAAAGAGAAGTGGTTCATCATAATCAAAGTCATCAATTTGGACCTGTTGTCCATTTCATTCTGTTAAGGGTATAGGAATCGCTTTGGGGAGCGCTGACGTGGGAAATCGTCGAAAGAAGAATCTATGGAACGACTCTGAAGAGCTAGAATTATCCCTTCACTTTTAGAGCTTGATGGTGGGCTGTTCAGTAGCTTTTGCGATTGTTTTCGAGGAACCAATCTGATCTAAAGTCGTTGCTTTTGTCTCTGAGTTAGACTGTATAGGCGAGGTCTCTTCGATTGAGTACATTTTTTAACGTCTGGGCTGATGTGTGATTTGTTGTAGAATTCGGACGCTTTGTATTTTAACGAATACTCTTTAGCTTGGTGATTATTCATTTTTGCGCTGGCGGACATTCTTTTTCAATAATTTGAGTAATGGTGGAAGGCGAATAAAGGACAATCGAGACCCAGTCCTCTTGCATAAGTTTGGGAGAAAACTCAGTTGGTAGGCATGGGACAGTGTGTCTTGAAAAGAAGTGTTTTCCAAGATTTGCTGTTGGATTGAACCCAGCTCAGTTCATTCTGGTTTGTGAAAGTTATTGCTCGGGATAGGGTTGTTTAATGACTTTTTAGGACCAAGAGATTGGGTCAAGGGGCTGCTTTCTTCAATTGAGGAGTCGGGTGGCGTGGGCAATACAGGCAGATAGGATACAGTAGATGCCTGAGTTTCGCTGGGATTATTGGGAGGAGTTTCTGTGGATGAGTTGTGTAAGTGGATCAGCCGACGCTGAGAGTGGGGGCAGCTGTGATTGTGGCGTAAGATCGCTTTGGTCT